>QLTV01000641.1:832774-858605 GCA_003457575.1 Thermophis baileyi | reverse complement strand
CAAGGTTGTGTCCTCAAAGCTTGTATTTTGTGATCTGATTCTTTTTGCCAATGTGTAAGACAGCGCATATGTTGATTGAGATTTGAAGTTGCCACTTGTTTGACTATTCTGATACATAGTCAATGTCTTTCTGAAGGGTAGTAGCATTGTATGTGGTGTTAAATAGTTTGACATCGTCGGCGTAGAGAACGCAGTTGCTTATAATGTGATCACAAAGGTTATTTATGTAATGTATGAAGAGTGTTGGTCCTAGAACGCTGCCTTGAGGGACACCACTATTGACTATATATATTCCCACTATAAGCTGGGCGGCCATAAACATTTTCTAAATAAAGGCATAAATAAATCTCAAACTTATCAAGTCCTTTATAATCATATGACAAAGGAAAAAAAAACAGGAATAGCTTAATTTACAATTTCAATCTCTTGATTGCCATATATTTAGAATAAGTTTTTGCATGCCAGCATTCCTCCTCATCTGCAATTTGCAATATATATGTAAACAGAGTCATGTACGAATATAAGGAGAATAAAGGAATATATAAACAGAGAGCAAACCCCACTCCCTTCTAGCACTGAAGATGTTACCTAGTCAGGTAATGAAATTCTGCAGGAACACACCCAAGCTCAGGGAGTACCAAAGAGCCCACATTTAAGCCATAAACTATAGAGCTTATCTTCTAATAATATAAGGAGAACTGTATTTCAATATTCAGATTCACATAGATGCCAACACTGTGTTCAAATGCCATACAAACAGTGGTATTGTGAGAACAATATTAGTTAGATAGTCATGATGTATAGATTTCCTAAAATATTTTGTGGCCATTTTGCAGCTGAATTACTCCAATGATTGGAGATGGACCATGGAAAAGAGGGACATTTCCATGAAAAATAGGTTATTGAATTGCTGGCTAAATGAATATATTCAAAATGTGGAAAAATATTTAGAGTAACAAGTTTTAATTTAGATTAAAAACTATGCCATAACTATCTATTCCACCCTGCAGCTTCAGGGATAATTGGGACAAGAAACCTAGAATGCCCCAGAGTCTTTTTCAAACAGTGCTAATTGCATAAATCTGTATTAATTGCTGTACAAAAGTGTGCTTTGGAAAATCTGCCCAACGCCTTTTTAATTCTTTGGCTGTTACAGCCAAACCGTTATGAATGGTTGGATGTAAAAACGTAGCCTGCAAGGCAGGGTCCTACATGGTTTGGATTATTATTTTTTTGCCAGAAATCCTGAAAGAATATCATCACCTCTCACAGTAACTGTTGGCAGTTAGGACAAGTCCTACATAAAGTTAGCTGCATCTGCTGAATCCAGGGGTGGGTTCTAATTTACCTCGCTGCCGGTTCGCTTCCTCCCGCGCCGCGTGGCTGCGCCTCATGGGTGCGCGCACGCTTACATGCACAGTGCCAAAAAATCTGGAACCCCCCCCAAAAGCCAAAAACAAGATGGCGACGCATGCGCAGTACCGGAAACTCGGCTTCTGCTTATGCGCAGAAGAAAAAAAACCTGGGAAAAAATCCCCCCCCAAAATAAAAAAAAACACAATTTAAAAAAAAAAAAAAGATGGCGGTGCCCACGGACCGGCACCGACCGAACCGGATCTGTGACATCACTGTGATGTCACCAGCGGGTCGCTACCGGTTTGGGCGAACCGGTCCAAACCGGGAGGAACCCACCTCTGGCTGAATCTCCAAACATTAAATGTATATTATAATAATTATGGCCCAAATTGCAGGAGATTCTGATATAGGATTAGGGAGCAGGTGTTAACATCTTAAAAGACTTGGTGAACTCATGAGATCTAGGCAGTTTGGGAAAAGGATAGCAATAGCACTTAGACTTTTATACCGCTTCACTGTGCTTTACAGCCCTCTCTAAGAGGTTTACAGGGTCAGCATATTGCCTCCAACAATCTGGGTCCTCATTTTACTGACCTCGGAAGGATGGAAGGCCGAGTCAACCTTGATCTGGTCAGGATCGAACTCCTGGCAGTGAGCAGTGAGTTAGCCTGCAATACTGTATTCTAATCCCTGCACCACCATGGCTCCTAAGGATATACATTGACTGCCTTACATACAAGTTTATGCATGCCAATAGTTCTCTTTATCTGGATTTTGCAGAAAGTATCTACAGAGAGACATAAGAATATAAGAAGTAGCTTATTTCAATATCCAGTTTCTGCTAGAAGCATTGCATTGTTTAAGGCATCGCCATATCAAGATTGCCTTTAAGCAGCATTTCAGAATGTAGACAGAAGAGCATTTTTGCTGGACCCAAGTGGTGTCTCAAAGAGTTTTGAATTTTATTTCTAGTTCGAATAGCTAGGTGTCATTTGAAAGCTTTTAAATAGGACAATATGAAGACTAGGTTTCCATATCATGCCAACATGGAGCTTCATCTAAGTATCTTAAGAGATCTTTCTTGATTAGTGGATGAACTAAAGTTGTACAATTAGAAGGCAACAGATGCAGTTTGAAGAATCACATTTATATAATCAAGACTGGGATGCAAGCTTGTTTAACAAGAAAACAGATTTAAATTGGAATGAAGAGAATCTACAAAATTCTTTCCCGCATAACAAGTATAGTGGCACCAAAACTTCGTGCTGTATTGATGTCTTTTGGTAGTTCTCAAAGTTTTGTAGCAAACGTAAAGAGCTCTGTACAGACCAATAGATTTTTTAAAATAGATTTATTAGATCCCTAAACCAGATTTTACATCTAAATTAAGTATAAAATACACTCCTACCTTTTCTTAAAGCTGAAGGTGAAAGGAAACAGTCTTTTGCAGTGACAATGACTTTTCAAAGAATAATTCTTGAAGCAGAATTTTTCTTTAATAAGGCACTATAAAAATTGTAGCGTGCTTAAAAATCTTTGGAATGCAAATTGAGATTTAAAACCTCTTATGGGCGTTTAGGACAAAATTTGGTAAGAACACTTGGAAGCTTTAAGATTTGTCTGAGGCCGAATTAGAGAAAAATCACTGAAACTAATATATACCATTACAAATATTATACCAATTATATCACATGCATTATACCAAATTTGTATACCAAATATACCAATGATATTATACCAAAACCATCAAGGTTTACATCTAAGGACTGCTGAGAGGAAGGTGGTAACATTGAAACAGACCAGCACATTTGATGGGCTTGTTCAAAGATCCAACAGTTTTAGAAATGATATTTTTGGATATTTTTATGCTTAATAGCATAGCTTTATAGTTTCCAGCTTCTATAATACCAGTTTTAAAAAATCTTAATGCAGGACTTTAGCATTCTTTAACTAGCACAATATTTTTGTATCTCAGATTTTACTACTTACACATTTAGCAGTTCAGCTTTTAAGTATTGTAGGCATTTCTAGAATTTTAGCATTGGCATTTTATATTCTACTTTAGCTTGAGTTATTTTACGAATGAAGGCGAAAATACGTGTCCCAGGATAATGTCACAGGATCCAAACTGGGTCAGTCACTGGGACCAGAGGCTTTGTCTTCTGAGCTAAGGCATTAAAAAGCAACTTACAACAGGCACCAGTGGCGGGTTGCTGCCGGTTCAGACAGGTTCTCCCATACCGGTGGTGGAAATTTGCACCCGCTCGCCGAACCGGCAGCGATGGCCGGCTGTCCACACCCCCGAATTGGTTCTCTGGTTGCCGCGGCTGGCAAAGAACCCTCTGCGCATGCGCAGAACGCAAAACGCACACTTCCGTCACGATGCGAACCAGTAGGGAAGGTAAGTGGAACCCACCCCTGAACAGGCACCATATAAATACCACACACAGAACAGCACACTCTCTGTTAGAGGATGGGTTCCAGTATGAGTCTGGAAGCTTGGAAGACAAAACCTCTGGTCCCGGTGACTGACCCAGATTGGATCCTGAGTTATTTTAATTTGTATAATCTGTGCAGACATTTCCCCTTTATTTTAGGTTAACGATAAAAGCTTCAGAATTCTGGCACCCAGTCCTTAATTGCCTTAAACTTTCTAAGGGAGGGAGGGAAAATCCATAGCCTTGTAGAAAGAAATTCTACAATTTTGGAGAAAAATAAAAGGGGGAAATAATTCTGAACCTTTATTACTCCTTTAGAAAGTGAACAGAAGGAAGGATGATCTTAAAATAACACTGTCTAACCCATCGATTCAATTTTTTAAAAATCTTCTCCAACAAGGTTACTGTGCATAGAAACTCTCATATTATTGGATTGTGGATTTTGACAATCTTGGTCGCTAGGTGGCAGATGATGTCCTAAATATAAGAGTGTAAGTTAATTCCAAATGTGGGGAAATTTCCATCTGAGGATTTTGATTAAGAAAAGAAAAAAAAAGAAAAGAATTGGTTCTTTCACTTTGGAAAACTGTTGGTTTGGATGCAGGATGTAGAACTATGTTGTTGCATTAATACTATAGAGAGAACTATTAATGAAGAGTGAAAATAGGTTAGGGATATTTTTTTTTCTTTCTAACTTTTGGATCAGCTGAAAAGCAGAGCATTTGGGATTGAGTTGCATCTGGCTGACCCAGAAACAACTAGGACAGGCATATTGTGTTGAAGCCAACAATCAAGGGAGTGAACAATAATTACTTCACATAATGCGGCCATCAGATCAACCCTTTGGGGCAGAAGCCAGGCCTTACTCTGGAAGCAATGGCTTGCTGTATTTTGAAGCAGTGCACTCATTTACATTACCATCTAAATGAGTAACCCCAAGGCCATTAAACCCAGAGTTTAAAAGTGGTAACTGCACTACTAGTTTTATGCCAAAATGGCATATAAGTTAGCTGGGAGTGGGTCTCTTGCACTGGGGTCACTCAAACACTTAAAACAACCATTTGGGCCACAGAAACAATTGTGACGGAATTAATGACAGAAAATTCAGAATGCAAGAGTTGGCTGCGTCATGATGACATTAGGAAGCTTATTCAAAGCAAGGGCAAAACTTCTTGCTCTCACTCTGATGGCTCAGCAGTTAAAGATGTTGAGCTTGTCAGCTGGAAAGCTAACAGCCCAGGTTCGAGACCCAAGTGCCGCACAATGGGGTAAGCTCCCATTCCTGCCCCAGCTCCTGCTCACCTAGAAGTTCGAAAGCATGCAAATGTGAGTAGATAAATAGGTACCACTTCAGTGGGAAGGTAACAACGCTGTGTGCACCTTTGGTATATAGGCATGCTGACCACATGACCATGGAAAATGTCTTCGGACAATGCTGATTCCCTTGGCTAAGAAACGGAGATGAGCATTGCACCCTAGAGTCAGACACAACTGGATAGGGAAACTTTTTTTTTTTTACTATGTAGCTAGAGCAGATTGATAGGGCCTTTATGTTTTCTAATTAGCTAGGATCAGCTCAGGAAAATGTGCTATTTGAAAACACTGGTAGCCAAGTTGCAGATCAGGAAAAACAGTAATAAAGAAAAAAAACCATCAGCAAGTTTCCATGAAACTTCTTACTTCCTAAAAATGGTCTTCCTCTGGTGAGTTTCAAACTTTCATTGGTGAGAGAATTTGGTACTCCCTGACTTCTTATCACAGCTAAGAGCAGCTGCAATGATGGAACAAGGTGAGCCTGGACTTTTCCAAATGGGGCTGCTTTGTACCTTTATTGTTTGAGGGTTTATTTCTTGGCTGACTATCCCAAGACAAGGAAGGAATTCTTAACTGAGTATTTCCCTACAGCATCTTCTTGGATATGTTGATTTAACATTCCTTCTTGTCAACATGAATGGTTACAGAGAACATCAATAAATCAAGAACTTTTGAGTTCCGGTGCTTAATGATTGTGTCATTTGTATGCATCTGTGAAATAAATCACTTCTGTCATATTCAGACATCTTGTTGGGCATCTGCCTTATGTTCCCTCTGTTGCCAGGCACAGTGATTTTTGTAGTTTTTACACAGGCAAAAGCAGCATCAAAGCTGCTGCTTCCCTACAAGTTATAACCAGAATCTAGACCATGGGTGGGCAATTATGGCAACTTTATGTCCTGTGGACTTCAACTCCCAGAATTCAGCATGGCTGGCTCAGGAATTCTGGGAGTTGAAGTCCACAGGTTCTAAAGATACCTTATTTGCCCACCCCTGATTTAGATGAATTCAGAAAACATCACCCTGGCTATCAGCAGGCCTTGTTTGCCTTCGGTGATAATATCACATAGCCAACTCTGTTTGGCAATGTAATGCTTACGATATTTGATTGACTGAGAGCAGTTGAAAATGAGACACCTTTGGCTATGCACTGGTGTAGAAGAGACAACAAATGCAAAGAAGTAAAATTAGGAAATACTTGGCTTCTCCTGATGAAATTGGAGCCCTGACTATTATTACATTATGCTTTTGTGTAGTAAGCTGAACTTAATTATCTTTATCCCAAAGGTGCTTTTTCAAAAGGCAACTGGACTTTCTTTGTTTTTCCTTGAAGGTGTTTTGCTTCTCATCCAAGAAGCTTCTTCAGTTCATCCAATGTGATTCTTCACAAATGAAGAAGCTTCTTGGATGAGAAGCAAAACGTCTTCAAGCAAAAACAAAGAATGTCCAGTTGCCTTTTGAAAAAACACCTTTGGGACAACCATGACCTGGATGACTGAGAATTTCCATAGACATTAATGATCCTTAGGTTTTAGATTACTTGGGTCCCTGAATAAGGATATTGGAAAAATCCTACTTTGATTGTCAGAATATGTGTACACTTAACTTTCGGCTGATCAAATCCTTGCCCTGCTATTATATGGGCAGAGTCTATCGTGCAGAATAAGCGGCCTGATTGTGCCTGATGATCTCTAATGAACAAAGCCAAGAGCCCTATATGTATGCTTAAAACCAGAGGCCTTCAAACTTGGCAACTTTAAGACTTGTGGACTTCAATTCCCAGAATTCTGGGAGATGAAGTCCACAAGTCTTAAAGTTGCCAAGTTTGAGGACCCCTGATTAAAACTAAGGCTGTAAAACAAATCCACCAATGCTTTTTAATTGGAGCAATCCAGGGTGGCCTGCATAGACGAATCCCATTGCTTCACAGATAGAGAGCAATGAACGGGGGTCTACTAGTGTTGTCATTTTGTATTCAATAATATGCAGGTCAGGCCAGGTTTTAGAATGACCTCTTTCCAGAATAGGGCATTTGGTCAATGAAGGTCAACCAAGGCTTAGCGAGGTCAGTGAACAATTTGGTGGCTGTACTTACAGAGTACAGAGAGCTAGATTTGCATTCCACTTCAGAGTTTTCTTTTTGTGTTGGGCAGATCCAGCAAGTTGAGTTATTGTGCAATTCAGTATTGTGAGAGATTTCAGAAAATAAATTTATTGAGTAATCAAGTTAAGCAACTGGGAAAAGAAGCGGCAGCTATGCAAAATAAACATAAGTTAGGGAAAACAGTGAACAAAACCCTGAGGAAAATGGGAATGGATAATAAATGCTGATTTTCTAGAGTATTTTTTTAAAAAAAGATTGCAAATAATAGTACAGGGAATGGAAGAGTACCTGAAAACATGGGCTAGATTTTGTTCTGCCTATTTCTAATCCCAACCTTCCGGCACAATCTTTTCAAAACAGGATAAAGAAGATTGCGTACATTCTGGAGCAGATCAAGATAAGCAAAGCATCTCATAGGCACAAAAAGAGCAATGTATGTTCTCCAAGTTGACCTCTCCAAAATGCAAAAAGAACCACAAGGGGTTAATCTCTCAGACACACATGTTGATTTTGCTCACCATAAGATGCTGAAAAAGCCAGGAGCGCATAATATTGGTAGCATGTTTTGGGAGGACTCCTCGTTTGTTCTTTGACTTTTTATCTTCACTGTCAAGAAGAGAGGTCAGGTCCAGGTTAACCTGCAGGGCAGGCAGAAGAGAAAGAAAAGCTTCAACAACAATGCAGGTTAAAAGAAAAGAAGAAGAAGAAGAAGAAGAAGAAGCCTGGGTTGCCATGGCAACATGGTTGTCAATGTTAGTCCCGTTTAACAGTGGCTTCCAGGAAGCCTAAGACAGTATGGTGAGAGACAACAGCACAACTTAAGAGAAAGTGATGTTCATTTGGAAATTAAAGGGGGTGGGGGTGGGGTGGGGGAAAGGTGGTAGCCTTTACTTCAAGAGGGAGTCAAAACAATCTCCTTGTTTTAAAAAAAAGGCAAGACTGGAAAACAGTGAGATCTTATTAACATGCTTTTGTCATCTGTAGAACCTTGATGGATAAAGACTAGCACTCTTGAATCAAGGAGAGACTTTAGTTCTCACTTTGCACTAAGCCCATCAGATAGTTTCTTTGGTTCTGACTTAAGAAGTCATGTGATCCCAGTCATTTTAACCTACCCAATAAACCACGGTTAAAATAAACCATGCTTCAGCTTGATGTCTAAATATGTAGATAGTTGAACCAAGCTTATGAAATCCTGGACTTACGAATCCTCTATTTGAAAGATAGAAAAGCCAAGGGACCTTTATTTCCACTGTGTTCTTTGTTACCTACTAAGGTGAGATCTGGTCCTGGACTTTGGGGTAAGAGGGTCCAATGGAAATTTCTTCCATTCAAAAGTTTAACTCAGAACTTCTAAGTCCCTGTATTAACTTGCACGTGAGTTGATCAGGTTTCAAACTTTCCCAACGGTTACACATAACACTATCAAGTTACCAAACCTATTTTTAATTCCAGGCATAAAAAAAGTGTGTCAATGACACTGTCCGGTTTTTTGAAGGTGGAGTCCTTCTGCCCTAGTCTTAACTTGATATAAAGAACACAGATCTTTCCCACTAGTTGTTAGTTATTGAAATGAGAGGAATTCTAACTTAGGTATAGGTATCTCTTTTCTTGTTTGCACATCAGGGGACTGGAGACTAAAAAATATGAAGAACAGTTACAAGAACTGGGCATGGCTAGTCTAGTGAAGAGAAGGACCAGTTTTCCAATATTTGAGGGGCTGCTGCAGCGAGGAGGGGAACAACCTATTTTCCAAAGCACCCAAAGGCCAGACAAGGAACAATGGATGGAAACTGATCAAGGAGAGATTCAGCTTAGAAATAAGGAGAATTTTGTCTGACAATGAGAACAATCAACCAATGGAACATCTTGCCTTCAGAAGTTGCGGGTGCTTCATCACTGGATGCTTTCAAGAAGAGACTGGACAGCCACTTGTCAGAAATGGTATAGGGTCTCTTGCTTGAGCAAGGGGTTGGACTAGATGACCTACAAGGTCCCTTCCAACTCTGTTATTCTGTAAAGCCCTTTCAATGCAATTAACTGAAAGGACAATTTGGCATCTTCTCAATCAAATGTCTGGCTCTTTGTTGGAAGAATATATTTCCTTAGATAAATAAGGGCCTAGATAAATAAGAGTGCCATGGGGAGAGGGATCGGCCTGGAAATCTATAGGAAGGGAAATTTCTACTCCAAGGTGTTCCTTCTCCACCCCAAGAGATATGATCAGTATAATCAATGATGCAGCACTTTTTAAATTATTGGTAGTTGAGTGACAGTCATTCTAAAGCAAAATAGGCAACTTAATCCTTGAAGAAGTTTGGATCATCCACTACCTTCAGCTTTTCTAAACAGTCAAAGACACCGCACTATTGGAAAAAATAAGCAGTTTGCAGACTAATTTCACCTTAGCGGCATCTTAGTGGGAAATGCAATGGTTGGGTGAGCTAGGCTGTAAGCAGATCACCGTCTGACTGAAGCCTGTCTGAAACATTTTGTTGAACATTTTGAAGTATCTGGTAAAACACTGGGACTTTCTCAAGCATTCAGTACCAGTAGTAACTATCTGCAATACTGCATCATTCTGAATGCAGTGTGTCATGTCTAATGATAGCAATGTTCCAATATCTCAGGGGCTGCCACAAAGAAGAGGGAGTCAACCTATTCTCCAAAGCACCTGAGGGCAGGACAAGAAGCAATGGATGGAAACTAATCAAGGAGAGAAGAAACCTAGAACTAAAGAGAAATTTCCTGACACTTAGAACAATTAATCAGTGGAACGACGTGCCTCCAGAAGTTGTGGGTACTCCATCACTGAAGGTTTTAAAGACAAGATAGGACAATCATTTGTCTGAAATGGTATAGGGTTTTCTACATGAGCAGGGGGTTGGACTGGAAGATCTCCAAGGTCCTTTTATAACTCTGTTATTCTGTTATTTTGAACAGAAAGTTTGATCTTATGCATCAGAGCCCATTCCGACAAACAAGGAGCTAGTGTATTAAACTCAGCAGGAGAGGACGGAAGACCAATGCTTCCCTTTTGTAAATCCGTGACTGCAGCACATCTTCAAGATCAAATCACTCTTTCATCTTCCATACATTCATTTCTCATGGATGTTGTCTGTAGATGCTTAAGTGTGTGCAAGTCTTCGCAACAACTGCTCCCTTTGGTCAATGCAACTATATTGTGTATAGATTGATAGCTGACCTAATACAGTTCTCCCTCCCCCTTCTCCTGTTATGAACAAACTCCAGTTTTCAGCAGCCTTTGAGTTCCAAGTTACCTCCAATTATATTGCCTTATAATATCCTTCAGTCTTATTAAACTCTTCGAAAATATGTAATTCTCAATTGGCTGGCTAGCTGAATGGACAGACAATACCCAGAAGCAGAGGATAGCAAAGAAATATCTTTTTAAAAAAGTAGTTGAAAAAAACCCCACAAAGAATTGGGAAGGGAGAAGTTTTAATGAGGTTTGTAGGAAATTGAAAATTTCAGCATCCAGTTTTAAGAACACATATACACCCACCTACTCTTTTCCCCTAGTTCTTCATAAAAAACATTTCTCCTGCATGAATTAAACATCAGGATGGCAGCCCTGTGTCAGGTATAAATGATTCCCTCAGGTGCCGCTTGCGATGTATAGCAAGGCCGGGGCTGAATAAATTACGCAGGCAATACAAAAATGACATTAAGAGTGCTTGTCCAGGGCTCCATCCTTCCCACAATATTCCCAGCCTACTTGTATTCAACACATCTGATCAATTTCCTTCTAAGATCTGAGCCAGATTTACACATTTCAGAAGGACTCGGATCTAGTATTTGGGGCTTTCCCCCCCTGTAGACTCCCACTCAGAGAGAGCTAAGAATTAGGAATCTCACCGTGGAGTGCTGTGTTTTTCTAGTCTTTTATTAAGCGTTCTATACAAAAAGAAAGGAAACAAGCCTTAATCCAGAAGGTGAAAAAGGGAAGGCCTGGAGACCTTAAAAAGAGCTTGGAGACTGACTAGGTGCAATGGAAGTCCCAATAGTGCTGAATCAGTAGGAAGCATTGGCACATCAATGCACAGGTTTTTTTTTTTAATGATTCAAGCTTGTGTAGCAACTGCTGCTATGATTTGCTTCTCATTAATACAAAATAGGACAGTTAAGAAGAGGGAGAATAACTGGGATACATTTCAAGAAGCAGGTAAAGATTTCTGCATACAAAAATCCGGTGGGGAAAACTAACAAGGAAGGCTGTTTTCTACCAGCACAAGATCTTAATTATTCATGCCTCTGTTCTCTGAATCTTTGTTTGAATGACTTAAATGCCATGCGGCTGGAAACAGGTTATATATTTCTTTGATTATAAGTATTAAAGGTGGTGTTAGAAAGGCAGCTGGATTTCTGGTTTGTACCCCGATCCACCATCAGGATGTTAATACAATGGAGCAGCTGAATGAGGGCTAGTGGTAATGGGGACCCTGATATGTTCTTCCTTCTTGCCCCATTCCTTCAAGAATAGTGATTGTGAAGGTTGAACTACCATGACTGGACTGTAAAAATTAAGGTTAGAGGCTATTTGGTGTTCTGAGAATAGTATGATAGCCATAAAAACAAAGGGATCATAGAACAAAACACTCCAGAGTTTTCACTCGAACACAAAGGACCAGGCTCATCGTAATTTGGACATAGTAGGCAAAGACCCAGATCTCAGGAGGAGTCTACAATGCTGGGAAGAGAAGAGGATGACCTGTACCAAAGTAGCAATAGCAATAGTAATAGCACTTACAGTAGTCTTATACACCACTTCACAGTGCTTTACAGCTCTCTCTAAGCTGTTTACACAGAGTCAGCATATTGCCCCCAACAAGCTGGGTCCTCATTTTACTGACCTCGGAAGGATGGAGGCTGAGTCAACATGAGCAGGTGAGAATTGAACTTCTGGCAGTTGGCAGAATTAGCCTGCAATACTGCATTCTGACCACTGCACCACCAGAGCTCTTTTGATGGACTCAAAAGTAGATGGACTCAGCTATAGCAACAACAGGCACACCATTGAAAGATTTAAAGGCCAAGATGAGGACAGATCCTCCTGGAGAAAATCTATTTTAATGGTCCTTAAGAGTCAACACTGACATGGTGGCACATAATCAAACAGGTAGATGGCAATCAAGAATGAGCATTTGGGGATCCTTCTGCTACCATGCCTAGTGGTGAGGCCCCAGTAGGAGCCATATCAAAAAGCAGAAGAGAAAGAAAAACCCTTTCTTATTAAGACAGAATAGGTGTAGTAGGTTACTAGCCTTAGTCACACCCATTCCTCATGCAGTACTCCATGCTAATGGGAACAACAGCGCTGGTCAGCACCTGAACTCAGAGCTTTTCACAAAGTATATAAAATGCTGGTTGGTGACTGCAATAAAGATAGTAAAGAACAGTTTTACCTCCAAGCCCACTCATGCTATTCCTGTTTCTCTAAACTGGAGGCTGCCTAATGTACAGTATACTAATTTTTAAATTTTGTACTTAAAAACAGCAATTCAAACATATCTCCCTTAAACAGCGATCTTCGGTAGAGGAATAACCTTGCCTGGAATAGACAGATGATCTCTCTCCACCCACTCTCCAATTTACCTAATGCCAGGCACATCCACATATTTCTCCTAATGAATAACAGAATAACAGAGCTAGAAAGGATCTTGGAGGTCCTCTAGTCCAACCCCCTGCTCATGTAGAAGATCCTATCCCATTCTAGACAAGTGACTTTCCAATCTCTTCTTAAAAACCACCAATGATGGAGCACCCACAACTTCTGGAGTCAAGCTGTTCCACTCGTTAATTGTTCTCACTGTCAGAAAAGTTCTCCTTCAAGGTTGGAAAACACTCAAGACCTGCAAAAGCTTCAGAATAATCTGGTGACTTCTGGAGCACCCTTTCCATTCTTACCTGTGCATTCTGAATCTGAATAGCCCCTTGAGGAATTGCTTGGGTTAGCACCTGGCCCTGAGATGTTACCATAGTTACGGGCTGGTAAAGGGCTCCACCTGGCAAAGAGATAGGATTTCACAATTTTAAAAAGTCTAGTGGCAGCCAACAACAAAGGCAACAGCCAAAACCCACAAGCCAACAAAAGTTTTAACCAACCTTATGTGTTTGAAATTGTTTTTGAAAAAACAACAACACCTGGTTATCAAGGGAATCTACATTATCATCTTTGCCTGAAAGATGTCATGTTCATCCTAAATTCATGATCATAAGGACCGACTTGAAAATATGAACTTTAAACTTGGAGTATCTATGGCTCCCATTGAGGGCCCCCAAGTATCTTTCTTGCAACCTGCACCACTCTCTGAAAAGTTGGCAAACAGCTAATCAGTAATTTTTAAGCTGGAAAAAATAAGAAAATATGACAGTGTGTTAAATCTGGAATCGATTTATCACACTTCACTTATTTTTTTAATTGTCCCTTGACAGGGAAATCCTGATTTCATCCTTTCTGATTATTACTGAGCCTTTCACTGGGCCTTTATCTTTATCATCATCATCATCATCATCATCATCATCATCATCATCATCATCATCATCAAAAGTTGCCTAACCTGTGGAATACATGAATAAACAAACAGCTTTTCTCTCTCCTTAAAAATTAAAAATCGTGAAAAAGAAGGCTTTCAAAGTGAAAAACAAATTTGTTTATTCATTGCTGGCAGTGAGCTTAGAAATTGCTCATGAATGGAAATAGAATATGACTGTACATGGTGACGTGAGGATTTCACCTGGATGGATGGATAGCTGAACAAATGCTTGCATTCAACAGACAAATGTGATAGATTTGTTTACTGAAATACGGTTTATGCTCATTTCGTATAAAAACCAGTAGCTCCAAGAAGGTTAAAAACAGAACAGGTGCAAAGATGCATGCATGCAACCTCATTCCCAGCGTGCAATTTGCTCTTTGGTAGATCTTCACACGTTGAGTAATAAGTAGGCTTGCAAGCTGGTTCAGCTTACTAATTCGCTTACTAATTCCCCAATGATCAGAAGACTTAGTATGGCACAGACTGTACTGTGGGATAAGTGCACTGATTAAAAGCACAGGCCTCTTTCATACAAGAGCGGGCAAACGGTGATTCTGGAATTCCATAAAGTTTTTCCAAATCCCTGGAACAATTCAACTTTTGCTGAAAACTGGTGTCGATGTGTATCACCATTCCAAGGTAGGACATGCTAAAAAATATAAGTGCACTTCTGAAATCTCTTTCTGATACCAGTTATATTTTTTGGGTTGTGATGTTTAGTACAATACTAAACTTAAGTCCCATGAGGACTTAACTCTAAGCAACTTTCTGATTCCATGTACAGGTAGTCCTTGACTTACAACCATTAATTTAGCGACCATTCAAAGTTACAATGGCACTGAAAAAAGTGACTTACGACCAGTCCTTGCACTTACAACCATTGTAGCATCCCATGATCTAAATGCTTGCGTCACGTGATCAAAATTCGGTTGCTTGGCAATTGGCATGTATTTAAAATGATTGCAGCATCTTGAGGTCATGTGATCTCCATTTGTGACCTTCTCATCTGGCTTCCAACAATAGCAATAGCAAGTAGACTTATATACTACTTCACAGTGCTTTACAGCCTTCTCTCTAAGCTGTTTATGGAGTTGGTATACTACCCCTAACAATCTGGGTCCTCGTTTTACCGACGTCAGAAGGATGGAAGGCTGAGTCAAACTTGAGCAGGTCAGTATCGAACTCCTGACAGTCGGCAGAATTAGCCTACAATGCTGCATTCTAACCACTACAGCATCATAGCTCTTATACAAGCAAAATCAATAGGGGAAGCCAGATTCGCTTAATGACTGTGTGATTCACTTAACAGCTGCAGTGATTTGCTTAATAACCATGGCAAAAACGGTCATAAAATTGGGTGCGATTCACTTAAAAAAAAAGCCTTGCTTAACAGTGGAAATTTTGGTCCCTATAGCGGTCGTAAGTTGGGGACTACCTTTGTAAAGACAGATTACCATTGGAGGAGGTTTTCTTGAAAGGGAGAAGCTTTTAAATGTCAATACAGTCTCTTAAATAAAACACACACAAAAAAGCCTGCAATTCCTATGTGCTGAATGACCTGGGCAATTAGTAAAAATAAAAATAAATACAATTTTTAAAAAGCAACATGTGTATACATTGAAAGAAATTCTGGAGGGGCTTCTGAGGAATGCACAC
Organism: Thermophis baileyi; assembly: GCA_003457575.1. NCBI lineage: Eukaryota > Metazoa > Chordata > Lepidosauria > Squamata > Dipsadidae > Thermophis > Thermophis baileyi. Next base: position 843,177 of record QLTV01000641.1, on the reverse strand, counting down.
GTGGGACTTTGCAGTGCAATAGATTCAATCCCTAAAATGTGATTCAGGGCTCATAGGAGCTCTTTGCATGCCTGTCTGAAGGCAATACTTTCGCTCCCAATCTACCTTTTTAGAGATGAAGTCCCAGCCCTGCACAGCCTTTTTGAGAAGAAGAGGGTACAGGAAGATTTGTGCGCATGAACTGATTTCCACACTGCTCTGTCTAGGGTCTAGACTATGCATAGTTCAAATCTGGTGATGGAAGGGGGTTAAAAAAATACCAAGCATGCAAAAGACGCAACTAACATGGTCACGGACATATGCTCCACACCTCCCACCTGTCACAACTTGTGAGTTGACTGTTGCCATGGAGATATTCCCCTGCTGCAGTGCTGAGGCAGGTACCACAATTCCTTGGGGGTTGCCAGGTATGGCTGTCATGGAGTTGGGAGAATTTTGCAACATATCCTATAGAGAGAAGAAAAGAAAAGAATGGGGAAGAGAATTGCAAAAACACTCTGTATACGATGCCCACGATAGATAATATTTCAACACTAAGGGCTTCTTAAATGAAAACAAAGATGGATATCACCATCACCCTCATCCTTTTTTCTCTAGGATTTGCCTTATTTCCTTTTGATGTTGAGGCTTATAGCATGAGCTGAGACACAAGAAGAGGCTATGGTTATTTGATAACTTATAACAGAGGTCTTCAAACTTGGCAACTTTAAGACTTGTGGACTTCAACTCCCAGAATTCTCCAGCCAGCATAGATGGCTGGAGAATTCTGGGAGTTGAAGTCCACAAGTCTTAGTTGCCAGGTTTGAAGACCTCTGACTTATAAGGAGCAACAAACTTCTTATCCAATCCTTAGACAAGATCCACTTACTTTTTCTTCATAAAGCCACAGCTATGCCTCCGGAAGCAGCCTACTCAGAAACCCATGCAAATCAGGACCCCTTTATCCATTATCCTTTGGATAAAGGTCCATTATCCTTTGGAGTTTGCACAGTGTCTGTGCCAATTTTGTGATGCAATTCTCCACTCAAAATGATTGTGCCATTTGGGGATGTCTTAAGTTTGGAAATTAAATACATCTAGGTAAAAGAAGGAAAGTGAGTGAGAAAGAACTTGGAAAGCCGCACACCCTTATAAACTTAAAATATTTGGCTGTCTGTGTTATCAATGCATAGTTGGGATAAAAGTGTTTGAAAATAAAATACAGGTAGTCCTCGACTTACAACAGTTCATTTAGTGACCGTTCAAGGTTGCAACGGCACTGAAAAAGACTATTAGACTATTTTTCACACTTATGACCATTGCACCATCCCCATAGTTACATAATCAAAATGCAAATGCTTGGCAACTGATTCATATTTATGACATTGGCAGTGTCTCTGGGTCATGTGATCCCCTTTTGCAACCTTCTGACAAGCAAAGTCAATGGGGAAGGCAGATTCACTTAACAAACGTGTCACTAACTTAACAACTGTAGTGATTCACTTAACAACTGTGGCAAGAAAGGTTGTAAAATGGGGCAAAATTCACTTAACAAATGTCTCACTTAGCAACAGAAATTTGGGGCTCAATTGTGGGCGTAAGTCGAGGACTACCTGTATAGATGGAAAAATAGAATCTGGACGGTGGGGTCTGCTACATCTTGGTGAAAAGCTGGTTTTCCTGATATACAACCAGTCATTAAACTTCTTAGAAAGTTCTGATTCCTCGGATTTCAACTGAGCCCCCACAATATGACATTGGCAATTCAGCTTTTAGGCTTCTTGAGTACATTGTACAAGCCATCTGCTCTTCTTGGCTGTCACTAGCCTTGCCAGCAAGACATGCCTTTTGCCAAGGCAAACTAAATTTATAGTGAGACATTCTTTTCCGTGAGCTGGTGGCATTATCAGTATGCAACAGAGGGAAAGCCCCAAAGCAGAATAGATGCAGAACAGAAATATTCAATTATTAAGAAAGACAGTCTTGTAATTTGGGGGGATACCAGGTCAGCATTCAATTAACACTTTTCATTGCTCATTATGTATTTGTCTTATCTAAGTAAATCCATATAGCTAATATTACTTTCTTGAGGATGCTGATCAATATATAATAAACAATGTTCCAGCATCCAGAAAAATGCCAACGTATGTGCAAGCAACCCAGCAGAAACACTGTTTGACTGATTTACTAATTTCTTATTTCTTTGTAATATTCACTGATGTATTTTTGGGCAGACATTTTATTTCCATCCTGGCGTGCTATTCTGAAGCGTTGGAGCCTTGTTGCTTCACTGATATTTAAGAAATTACAACTTGGCTTGTTCACAAGTAGAGTTGTGGTATGACTTTGGTTTATTCCAGACCTTATCAGAGGGTTGGCTGTAGGAATCTACTTGGTGCTTGTTATTTTTATCACAAATAGTCCATCAATTGGGTCAGAGGAAATATAATAGCTGCCGACCCAACATGCATCAACAATGGTTAGGTTGTCTGTTAACAGGTATTCAACCTAGGATTTTGTTATCAGTAACAGAACCTTAACTTGCGAAGTCTTTCAAACAGAGATCCGTTCCTGGTCTTTTTCGAACAATAGTTTTTCAGTAGTTAAACTGGAGAAGAATTGTTAAGCGATTGCAAAGCAGAAACTTCTGCAAATCTTTGAAAAATTGATTCAGAAACTGAGAGCTGGTTTGGTGTAGTTGTTAAGGCCCTGGCCTAGAAATCAGGAGATGGTAAATCCTAATCCTACCTTACAAATGAGAGGTGGCTGAGTGTCTTCGGGCCGATCACTCTCTCTCAGCTCAGCTCACCTCACCTCACAGGGCTGTTTTGTGGGGGAAATAGGAGTGGGAAGGAGTATTAGGTACAGTATGTTCATTGCCTTGAGTTGAATATGAAACAAAAGGTGGGATACAAATCTAAAATAAATAAATAATCTGAATAACTGTCCTAAGGGTGCTTTTCCAAAAGGCACCTGATTTTAAAATGTCTGCAGAATGAAACTGATACCATGAAGCAAGTGTGACTGCAAATAAAACATGCATCCAGGATTCTTTTAAATCCTTTCTTACGATGAGAAATGTCTACTTTTGTGTGTGTAGAACTTCCAAATAGGTGGAGCAAAACTTCAAAAATGAATATTTTCTACAGGAGTTTTGTCGTTTTTAACGAAGCCTTTCCCCAAATAAAACTTTTAGTGTCATACTATTTTGTGCCATTCCCTCAATAAGGAAAGTTACACTCATATTTCGATACCAGATGTATATCTGCGGAATAAATTTAAAATTCAGTGAATGAGTAGACAGTCATGCCTATTCGGATTTTCATGGAAAGCAAATATAAAACTTCAAAAACTGGAAAGTCTTTGAAAGTCTGGATGCTTTCAAGTTGCCTTAGCATTTCCTAAAGCAAAGAATTTTTTAAACTGTCAGAATAACTTAGATGTCTATTGCTTATATCAAGCCCGCTATTTCCATATTCAATCAAAATTACCACTTAGAGGTTAGCTAGTACAGTTACTGTATTTACATATGCGAGACAATAACTTTGTTATTCAAGGGATGAATGATCTTTGAGTTATAATCTAAGACAGTGGTTCTCAACCTTTCTAATGCCGTGACCCCCCCGCACCCCCCCGGCTGGTAGCAACGGAAGTGGGAGACTTCGCCCACCCGCCCGGACGCCGCCATTTGGGTTCTTTTACCCTCTGCGCATGCTCAAAGCGTTCTGTGCATGCACAGAGGGTAAAAGAACCCAAATGGCGGTGTCCGGGCGGGTGGGCGAAGTCTCCCGCTTCTGTAGCTACCGGCTGTCCGGCGACCCGCAGGCACGGCCCAACCAGGAGCATTTCACCCCAGTAAGTGACGGTGGCACCAAGATGGCGGGCTAACGCGCGCGGCGACCCCTGTGAAATGGTCGTTCGACCCCCAAAGGAGTCACGACCCACAGGTTGAGAACCGCTGATCTAAGAGGAGAGAACCAACTTAAAACTAAGGAGAAATGTCCTGAGTGTTAGAATAATTAATCAATGGAACAACTTGCCACCAGAAGTTGTGGTTGCTCCAACACTGGAGGTTTTAAGAAGAGATTGGACAACCATTTGTCTGAAATGTTAGAGCAGGGGGTTGGACTAGAAGACCTCCAAGGTCCTTTCCAAATCTGTTATTCTGTTATTCTCCTAATAGAGGACTGGCTCCTTCAACCATAAGAAGTCTGTTCTACAACAGCTTCCATCATCTCTTACTATTGGACTTGCTGATGAGACTGATGACAGTTGAGGTTCAGAGCATCTGGAGGGGTCAAAGTTTTCCACTGTGGCAATCTTTCCTAATGACCAGATGCTGTTGTATTTTGAGCTCCATCATATCTTGGTAGGAGACATGCTGCACTGAATGTGGTCCAACCATATACAAGGAACCATGGTTGAAAAAGGCGGCACTAATGGAAAAAGAAAGGAAGACTCGCTTGTGCTGTTGGGAGGCCTCCTTCCCTGGGGAAAAGGAGAATCGTGCACGAAGCTCTCCATCACTTATCGGTATATGCCCATCTTTGGAAGATGTATTTTGAGATTCCTTGAAATATACAGTTTGTATATTGAAAAGGATCTCGTCTCATGTCAGAAATGCAAGAACTGGAGAGGGGAAAATTATTTATTTAAATTTAAACAGATTACAAATTTTAATGAAAATGAATTTATTTAATTCTCAGCCACATTGATGGCAGGGATATTTCCAAGCAGCAAGTCAGTCTGTGTGCATGTCGGTCCCAGGGGTCACTGTAAAAGATGGATAGTTGTTTGAATAGGGCCACATTCGCAGTAAATATCCTTGTCCTCTGATAGAAATTCCCATTTTTTCCTTGTGGTCTTTAGTTCTAGCCAAACCAGTGTGAGGTCTATTTAAACATCTCCAAAACATCAACTTCTTCTCTGAACCTCCAGGAAACTCCTCAAGTGGTTCTATCCAATTATAAAGATGTTTAATTTGAAACTTCCATATTTTTAATCATTTAATCTGTTTGAGGTGTAGTAACAATCTCCTCGGCACAATCTAAAAAGCTCCTTCTTGATTTCAATCAAAAAAAGGATCAGAAACCTACATCTTGAACACTCATCTTCTGCACAGTGAGTAGAAGGTAACCAGCTCTTCTCCTTGTATGGATTCACCACCATCTAATGATTTTTCTTTTTCCTTCTAGGGCCATCCTTAGAATCACACCAGGCAGTGTGAGAAAGGGAAGGAGGTACATCTGGCCATCCAGATCCATAGCTCCAGCGGGGAATGTGAACTTCTCTTAAATATTTTATTCCATACTTGCATCGGCCTAGTATTTTACATGTGGCAGAATAAAAACTGCCCAATTTGTATAACTGCAGAGGGAAAGAGAGAGTCCCGGTTCGGCATTGAGCTTGCAGTCTCTCCTTTTCCCAAGACTGCTTGTTCTTCTCTCTCTCTTTCTCTCTCTCCCTGTAACACGAATCTGAGTAATTAACAACTTGAGGAAAACATTAGCAAGCTGCCTTCAACAATGCTGGCACCAGAGTGGGATTTTTATCCTGCTGCATCATTTTCCACTGTGTGTGTGTGTGTGTGTGTCAAGATCACCATGAGCGCAGATGATTCTTCTATTTCAAGCTGCTGGGATTAATTCTGAACCATGACAAATTTCACTTTCTCACTCTCTCCTCTTTCTTAAAACAGATATGTCATGCCAAGATGCCTTGGAAGAAAAACCTTGACTTTTCAGTGCTCCTAGCCACTTCCTTTCAGATGTAGTTCTTTTAGAGTAGAGTAGAGTAGAGTAGAGTAGAGTAGAGTAGAGTAGAGTAGAATAGAATAGAATAGAATAGAATAGAATAGAATAGAATAGAATAGAATATCAGTGTTGGAAGGGGCCTTGGAGGTCTTCTAGTCCAACCCCCTCCTCAAACAGGAGACCCTATACCATTTCAGACAGGTGACTGTCTAGTCTCTTCTTAAAAGCCTTCAGTGATGCAGCACCCACAACTTCTGAAGGCAAGCTATACCACTGGTTGATTGTTCTGTCAGAAAATGTTTCCTTAGTGCTAGGTTTTCATCTTAGTTTCCGTCACCACCATTGAGGCAAACCCTACTTTTATTGCCTTTAGGATGAAAATCCAAGGGCAGAAGATTTATGATTTCGCACAACCTGTCTCCAGTTCATCGAGGCAGCAAAGCTGCTACATCCTCATCATTACTGCATTCAGATGAGTTACGCAGATGGATGACTAGCTGTGGGATGTTTACAAAGAGACGTGGGATTCAAGAATGTAAATAAAGCATTGAATGTGTTTGTAATCAATCAAAATAATGCCACACCACCTTCAGAGAAAACAGGGCACCAGTGAATTAATGTAAATGGTCCAGGGCTAAGACTGGGTACCCACTGATGCGCAAACCCAGAGCATCTCTTCTGAGTTAATGGCATATTTTCCCACCAAAGCTTAGTGCAAGGTCAGCCGACTCTAGGATCAGTGTCATAACCTTGAAAGGCTTCTGAAAAGGACACCTGTCCATTCTTCCTCCCCTTAAACCAATGGTAACTTAATAAATCAATGCAAGAAAAATTCAGTTCAGCAGCAAGAAAGGCACATCTAAAATCAACATTTTTATCAACCCCTTTAAAAGAAAATTCTCTCTAAAATACATATCTATGCCAACTAGGCATATGAAGATATCCTGCTCACCATTTCAGACACCTTCATACCTTTCCCACCTTAATCACACAATCATAAACTCATAAACTCCTACTAAACTACTCAATTTGAAATTTAAAGTGATCTGTAAGAATCCCTCTATAAAGTCTGAATACCAACAATACCAACAACAATAAAAATAATTTTCTTTTTCTTAAAGGGGCCTGTATATACATCAATATTTTATAACAATAATATCTAATTGTCATATAACCATTACAAAGATCAGTACTGAGAAGTGTGTAATATTGTACACATACACGCACAGACAACCATGTACACATTCATTTTATTAAACATGTCACATAACACTTAATCCCGATTAAGGCTATTATTCAGTTTTCTCCCTCGCAATCACCTATTCAATTTGGGATTTTTGGTTAGTCAATAATGTAAAATCAGCTGCAGTTTCTGGCTCCTGAATCCAATGTGATGGCCGGGAGATTGAAACCTGGCACACTGCCAATGACTTCCTTGCATGGGATCTCTATATCTATCTGGAGGATTAATGCATGAACTGAACAGTAACAAAAAGACAACAAACAGTCATGTCACCTCTTAAAGAATAACAAATTGATTATGCTGTAACAAATTTGTTTCCTGGACTACGGCCCTCTCGACTTCACTTCAGTCGACATCTTTTACAACCAACAAGAAAGCAAATGTGTAAGAATGTAATCTCCACTCTTGAAACACTTAAAGAATGAACCACGGGTTGCCTTGCAAAAATATATCAAAAAGATGCACGCTGTGAGTTACCCAGAATTTGCTTCTCTAAAGAAAAAGAAAGACATAAACACTTTCATAAATGTCTGTGGAGATTTTCAGTCGTCCAGGTCATGGTTGTCTCAAAGGTGCTTTTTCAAAAGGCAATTTACTTCAGAACGGAAGAAGCTTCTTGGATGAGAAGCAAAATGTCTTCAAGGAAAAACAAAGTCCAGTTGCCTTTTGAAAAAGCACCTTCGGGACAAACACTTTCATACCTCCACTAATCTCAAAAGCAACTTTGGGGATTCATAGAACCATGGAATCATCAGGTTGGACTATGGAGGTCTTCTAGTCCAATTCCATGCTCAAAGCAGGAATCCTCAGACCATCCCAGAAAACTGGCTGTCCAAACTTTGTTTGAAAACCACCAGACCCATGACTCTGCCAGGCAGGGGTTCCAATGTTTAAGAGCATGCATGTTCAGGAATGTCCTCCTTATTTTAAGTTTGGGTCACTCTCTTTCACCCTTTGCTTTTAGTCCTAACACTTGGACTCTCTAGAGAATAAATCCACACCCTCTTCCCTGTGACAGCCCTTCAAATATTGTAGAGCTCTCTAACCACATGCTGCACCCTTTCATGGGGTCCCCCAACACTCCTCTGCCACTAAATTCATAACACAGGTAGTCCTCAACTTACAACAGTTCATTTAATGACCGTTCAAAGTTACAATGGCACTGAAAAAAGTGGCATGACCATTTTTCACAGTTACAGCCTTTCCAGCATCCCCATGATCATGTGATCAAAATCCAGATGCTCGGCAACTGGTTCGTATTTATGACTGTTGCTGTGTCCCAAGGTTATGTGATTCCCCTCTTGTGACCTTCTGACAAGCAAAGTCAATGGAAAGCCAAATTCACGTAGCAACCTGGTTACTTACTTATCAACTGCCGTGATTCATTTAACAACTGAGGCAAGAAAGGTCGTAAAATGGGGCAAAATTCACTTAACAAATGTCTAACTTAACAACAGAAATGTTGAGCTCAATTGTGGTCATAAGTCAAAGACTATCTGTATGCCATAATAATTATTAATAATTCCCACTTTTAATTGCCATATGATTGCAATAGATGACCTGTGCTAACAGAAGAAACAAGAGAAAGAAGAAGAGAAGAAGTAGCAGTAGTTGTATGGCAATAATTGTAGAGTAGAATTATATTTGGAACTGCTGATCCCTCCAGAGTGTCTGTGTTTCTCATTATTCCAAGCACTTGTTCAATATCCATGACTGGGAGTAACTCTAAAAGGTCATGCAGTTTTGATAGGAAATAATTAACATTTCCTAACTTTAATGATCAAATGCCCAGTGACCTCATCAGCACTGGGATTTTAAATGACAGAAGCTGAGAAAAATCAAGCCAAAGTCAGCTAAGAAGCTAAATTGCCACATGTTGCTATTAGGAAGCTAATGGAGAGTGGCCAGTAATATGGACGTACAATGCACGGACCTATGTGAGTTCTTAAGGCAAACTCAGCCAAGTATCTCCCCGTCATATTATGAGCGTTTTCTTTGAGAGTCTTCAAAGATAGAGCATAGAGTACTTTGAAGACGATCTGTAGGCTTCCCATAGCTCAGAAGCCATACAATAAGAAAGACAGAAATATCCTAGAAAATAATTTTTTCCAATATTGTGCTCTTGACAACATCTACAATGCAAGATTATTAGATGTACTAGAAAGGTATAGGAGGGTTTTCATTAGTGGCATATAGAATCAAGTTCTATCACAAATATTCTATTGGGAGACTTAGGAGGAACTGCTCTCTCTGTGAATCACTGCACATCATTGTTGTTGTGGACATAACACTGGAACGGGGATCATTGTGTGTACTGGAAGAATCTCAGGCATATAAATCTGACAACTAATATTTTTAATATGAATATAATACTATGACTGCCACCATTACCACAATCATCTTTGATGATACTTCTGATTATGGTTTCTTTCTCAGCCTTCCCACATTCATCGGAAAATTGGAATAGAAGGCATAGAACAGCTGAAATGGAAACTCTATTCAATGTTTCAAATGGACATATAACAATCAGAAGCTGGAATGCCACCAACATTTCTGCTTTATTTCTGCTATCCACTGGATTCGATAACTTATAGTTTCAAAGGAACCTCTGAAATATATTTTGACAATTGTTGAACTTGATAAGATAGGAAACAAATGAAAAAAGTAGCGTAACCAATAAACAAATTGGTAATCTTTTTTTTTAAAGATTCCTCCCTCAACCCCCCCCGCCCGACAATTATGTATGGGACTTACATATGTGGGATGCAGTCATATCCCTCAGTAAGAGGAGAGGGAAAGTGATGTTGTGTGCTTCATGATGTCATCATGCAAATGTTGCAAACGGCACACTTGCACTACTTGCTGGAGAATGCAAGCAATTTGCCGATTTGAAGAATGACATCATGATGCATGAAGCATTATTTTGATGTCTTTGTTCTACTACTTCTTGTACTGTTCTACTACTCAAAGACCCAGCCATGCCCACTTTGTGGTGATTATTGGAACACTCGGCTCTCTCTCCCATCCCCTCCATTAATAAAAGTGCCTCTGGTCACCCAAAACTTTCCCATCACTGCTCTACATGTTGCAAGAGCATGTAAAAAGAGTATTCGTGCCTGAGCACAAAAGAGGAAGGCAAAACAGGATGAGGGATAACGCGCCTGAAAACATGAAATGGCTCAGTAAGTTTAGAAACATTCTGCGAAATAAGCCAAGGAGCATTTGTACTGAGCTCTGCGCTAAGAGGCTGATTCTGCACACAGCATTTGAGAGCATGGATTTGGGATTCGACGAAGTCTCATTCGTCATCTTCAGGCTGATTATCGGGCTTGTGTCTTCAGCCTCGTGCTTCTAGGAGCTTCTTGCTCCTAGAAGCACGAGGCTGAAGACACAAGCCTGATAATCAGCCTGAAGATGACGAATGAGAG
>QLTV01000641.1:805842-821793 GCA_003457575.1 Thermophis baileyi | reverse complement strand
GTATTACAGCCAGAGAATAGTATTTGCCAATCAAGAGATGAGAGGTCAGTGTCTATGTTATCATAGTTGGCTTTTTTAAAATTATAATTGGTTATCCTATTATTATGTTGATTTTTATAAGGACGTATATTAAGACAAAAGTCAATCATGCTGTGGTCGCTGTTGGAAAAGGGTTCTTTTATTTGTAGTCCATAAATTGAGTGTAGACTGTTGCAGAAGATGAGATCGAGGCAATTGTTGAGTCTAGTGTTGTTTGTTACTAGTTGATCTAGTCCTAGATTAGTAATAGCATTGTATAGGGTTGAATGTATGGGTTCAATTGTTCAGGCATTCTATTTATCCATTCTAATCCATTAAATCTATATGCTGTAGCATCACTGCATAATCCTATGATACATTACTGAAGACATGCATTGTTGGTTTGATGATTTTGTTTTCTTTAGTTTCACTGTAATTTTGCAAGAAGGAGCTTGTGATCTGAGTTGAAATCAGCACTCATTCTTGGCTGTGCTGACAGAATAGAACGTCTCCATCTTTACTTGAAGAATATACAGTCAATTTAATTTTGATGACTGTCCATGTAGCAATGTCTTTTAGATTGCTGAAATAAGGTATTTATTATTAACTTAGTTTTTCTTGATTGTCTTTTCCATCATTCTGTATATGGAGTCCATATTTCCCCATTATATTACATGCTACTGTATTTTCAGTTTTAACATTCCAGTCTCCTATAAAGGCAAAGGTTTCCCCTGCTCAGTTGTGCCCGACTTTAAGAGGCAATGCTCATCTCTGTTTCTTAGCCGACAGAGCCAGTGTTGTCCAAAGACACTTCCATGGTCATGTGGCCAGCATGACTGTACGCCAAAGGTGCACATAATATTGTAACCTTCCCACTGAAGTAGTATCTATTTATCTGCTCGCATTTGCATCCTTTTGAACTGATCCATGGGCAGGAGCTAGAACAAGTAATGGGAGCTCACCCCATCACATAGAGCTCGGGTCTCGAACCCAGACTGGCAGCTTTCCAGCTGACAAGTTCAGCATCTTTAACCACTGAACCATCACACCCCCTCCCAGTCTCCTATACTTATTTTGACATTGTTGGGGTATTGTATCAACAAGGGTTCAAAAGTCCCATAGAACTGTTGAAGTTCTGTTTCTTCTGTATCTCTGGTTGGAACTCAGACTTGCATCATCGTACTATTTGTTAGCTTGCTTTTCATTCAAACAGAGATAATTCCATTGGATACTTTCTGAGTGGAGAAACTCGTCTTCTAGTAGCACGTTGACATTTTTGTAAATCTCTTTTTAGTTTTTTTGACAGTAGATTACTCATGCCTAAAAAGGATATTATTCTTTCCAAAGCATTTCTCTCTCTCTCTCTCTCTTTCTTCTTTTAGGGAATAGAAATTTAAAGAAAGGTATATTTGTTTCCTGTGAGCGTACATTTTTATGCTTCTTTTACAGTCTTTTTCATCTTGTAAAGGATAATTGAGGAACTTCTCAGCATGTTCAATCAGATTTTCTTTTGAAAGTTATGCTTTTGCCAAGCGTTATACATTTGATGATGCAGGAACATGTCAAGTGTTGAGAAAGAAATTAAGAGTAAATAACAGAGTTGGGAATGTTGCAGCTCTTGATCCTATATAATACTTTCCCCCCCTCTGACAGTATGTAGGTTCTTTTCTAATTTTAAATAGGTCCTTGTACGTATGTATTCATGTCTTCGCCAGAAATCCAAACCTGAAAGCTTCAAAAAAGTTAGTATCAAATGAGCATAGAATATGAGCATGTATGCCAGCTGTTGATGAAATCTATATATTTTGGAAGTGGGTTTTATGTGGGTTTTTTTTGCAGATTCTGAAAAGTTCTAAATTATCATAAAAAGCATACTATCCACACAGAACACGACCAGACATTTGTCTTCTGATTTATGTCTGGCAAAATGCATATAAACAAAACCATGTTTGATTGAGATTTTAAGAATTGTAGTCCTTACTTATCTGAAGGTAAAGTGTCAGCTAGGTTCTGCCATCTCCAAAACCAAACAGAAAGCGAGAGGAAGTTTGACCCCAACCCCAAAACACATTTTAAAGGAAATAATGCAACTTGGATCATAAACTGCATTGGAAATATTTTTCTGGCTTTCGAACAGAGATTTTCATGTGCTAGCACAAGGAGTCTGCAATTTAAAGAAATATTATGTCTGCTAATATAAATTTCATATCTTTATCCACTTACCTGGAAGTAAGTCCCATTGAACTTGATAGAACTTACTTCTGTGTGAAGTAAAGAGGATACTACTAAACCACTTGCAATAGCATTGCAATGATTTTTCTCAAATATATACAATAACTTTAATATGTCCAGCTGCAAATCGCATTATACTCATTCTGAGGTTGACCTATTTTCACTCAAATAATGATCATCCTTTGCATACTCTCGTACGGGAAAAGTTAAATCCATAGAGCAGAGGTCGTCAAACTTGGCAACTTTAAGACTTGTGGACTTCAACTCCCAGAATTCTCCAGCCAGCATAGCTGGCTGGAGAATTCTGGGAGTTGAAGTCCACAAGTCTTAAAGTTGCCAAGTTTGGGGCCCCTGCCATAGAGAAAAGAGCCCAGGTGATCTTTTTATTTATAGCAATGATAGTACTTAATATCAAATAGATCTTCTCTTTAGGAATATAAACAGGGAGAGGTAAGTGCAATTTTTATCAGATATTTCAAATTAAACAATTTCAATCTTGCGAGCTAGGTTATGAAAAAAGAGCTATTTCTCAGATTACATGCCATATTAGCCATGTGTGTAAGTAACACATTTATGAACAAGACAACATTCCTGGGCATGATTTATTAGACTATCCTCAAAGTAATTAGGAATCAAAAGCTATTTGTGTGAAGCTGTGAAGAAGGTGACAAATGGTGACAACCAAAGACACTGGATTAGCCTTGAGAACAGAGCTGACTACTTGACTAGATGACAACTACGGTACAAAAGAGTTTCCTGGGTTTTCAAACTGTTATTTTGCTGGTAAGTCTTTTTTGAAAGGATTTTTAGTGTAATGAAACCAATGCTGGGTGTATGGAATGTTTCTTCTGAAAGAGAATAAAGAAACACACATATCCTATTAGTTAAGGTAAATATTTCCCTGTCCAGTCATGTCCGACTCTAGGGCATGGTGCTCATCTCCATTTCTTGGCCGAGGGAACCAGCATTGTCCAAAGACATTTTCTGTGGCCATGTGGCCAAAGGCACACGGAATGCTGTTACCTTTCCACCGAAGTGGTACCTATTTATCTACTTGCATTTGCATGCTTTCGAACTGCTAGGTGGGCAGGAGCTGGGGCAGGAATGGGAGCTCATCTGTTGCGCAGCACTCGGGTCTCAAGCCTGGACTGTCAGATTTCCAGTTGACAAGCTCAGTATTTTTAACTGCTGAGCCTTTGTGCCCCTTCATATCCTATTAAGAACCATCATTTCCTAATCATCAAGTTTGGAAAAAATCAAATTGTGAATTTATAGCCTTAGAAATAATGCCTGGAACTTCATGGGATTAAAATGACATGTCAAATAATCATTTAGAATACTGTAGTCTAATAGAGGAACACTTTGTGCAACAAGGCTGTTCAAGAGCTAAGTTCGTAACTCTTATGGGACATATTTAAAATCATCCCTAGGTGCTGTGGAGATCTAGCATCTTGAGATCTCCCAGGCTTTTATCTATTTATATGGAAAGTTCTCCTGGAAGATGATTGGATGATGTTTTCCAACCCAGTAATGAGCTTGAGAACTTGGCAGAATTTATTGTGAAGAGGCAACAGGGCTTCAGCTCTTCTTTCCACAACTAATGTAACAGAAATATTGACACCCATGGCAGGCTATTGAGTCATTTGTTCCAACTATACTTTCTTTTGAGCTCATAACCCACAAAATTCACTGCCAGTCCCAGCACATCCAAATGCTACCATATAGAGAAGGCCTGGTCTATGACTGATCACTGTTCTTTGGAGTTTTTAGAGAGAGCTCTTGTCTAGCCTGTTCACTAGGATTTAACATATCACATGCTCTATCCTAATCAATGGGCTTTGTGCAAACCTTTTATAAGGATTTTTGGAGTAGGATAGGGCAGAAGTGGGATTCTACCGGTTCTAACAGGTTCTCTAGAACCGGTTGTTAGCTTTCTAAGCAGTTCGGAGAACCGGTTGTTAGAAGAAATCTCCTTTTGTTTTTTTCCACTTTACAGGGTTAATCCTGTAAGGAATTACAACATTCCGGTGTTGTTTCTATAGCGTAATCTTTATTGCCCTGCTTACAGAAACTGCCTCTCTGTTAACCCTTATTATATTCTTGGCAGTACGCCTAGACTTACTGTGTCCGGAGTTTTTTTTTCTTTGCTGGTACTTTTTTTTTCTTTGCTTGACTTTCTTAAAGGGGAAGGGTTGTTTTAAGCTTTTTACACTGCTGTTGGGAGGAAATACTCCCCTGTTGGAGTTCTTCCAGCACAGAGCTGCCGGAAAGAAGCTTTTAATGACAAGGAACCAAGATGAGTGACATTCAGCAAGGCTTCTTGGCTAGCTAGAAAGATTGACATTCAAACGTGAGTTTACATACCCTTTCTGACTTTTGGTCTAAAACTGGTTTTTGGTGAAGTTTAATTCTGTGCTTGGTGATGTTTAATCCTGTGTTTATTGATGGGATAAGTTTCCCTATTCAGCTTTGTTTGGTAGTTGTCACTGATTTTTTTACTGCCTTTCTGGGGGGCATGTGATCTTTCCTTAAATTTGGATTATTTCCTTAGGATATCTTATCAGGTGAGTGAGACCAGCTGGTATCTTTAAGTGGTGCAAAGGGATCTAAGGATTGCTTCTCCTGGGTATGCTCTTTCTGGAGAGCTTAAATGACCTCTCTGCTAACGGGTTTCACTTTATGAGCAAGACTTGGCTGCTGATAGTTATCATTGCATTTTAACTATTTTAATTCCTCAAGGTGCTCTGGCACCCTGCCTGATTTGTAACTCCAGCTTGCAGGTATTTCTAATCTAATGATTAGTATTTAGGGCAGCTTTTTGCAAGCAAAGAAGCTTTTTGTATTTTTGTACAGGTGTTCCTTGACTTACAACAGTTCATTTAGTGACCATTCAAAGCTACAATGGCACTGAAAAAAGTGACTTATGACCATTTTTCACACTTACGACCGTTGCAGCATCCCCACGGTCATGAGATGCCAGGCAAGAAGAAGCGCCCCTCGACGTGAGTGATGTCGAGCTGGCCATGCCCACCCAGTCACATGACCACTGGGTGCACATAGGGACTACTCAGAGGGCTGAAAAAGTGATTTTTGACCGGTCCTCGCACTTACGACTGTCCTCACATTTTATGTTTTGCGCCCTATCTTGTCACTGTGGTGAAGAGAAGCACCACAGTTGTGAAATGAATGACATGGTTGTTAAGAATGCTGCAACGGGCATAAATGTGAGGACGGTTGTAAGTGCGAGGATGGTCGTAAATGTGAGGACTGGTCATAATTCACTTTTTTCAGCCCTCTGAGTAGTCCCTATGCACGTAGCCACGCCCACCCAGTCACATGACCAGCTAGCCATGCCTACCCGGTCACATGACCAGCTAGCCACGCCCACCCAGTCACATGACCACCAAGCCCCGCCCCAAATAAGCCACACCCACAGAACCGGTTGTTAAAAAATTCGAACCCCACCACTGGGATAGGGTTTCCTGCTTCAGCAAGACCTTCAAGGTCCCTTCCAGCTCTCTTATTCTGTATTCTGTATAGGTTTTGATAAACCTTGATAGAGAGCCAGCATGATGTAGTGGTTAAGGACTAGAGTTGTAAGATCTAGATCTAGTCTTTCCTTAGGCATGGAAGCCAGCTGGGTGATCTGGGGCCAGTCACTCTTTCTCATCTCCCAGGGTTAAGTTCTACAACCAGCAGGTGGAAAAACAATCTCTTTGTTGCATTGTGCATTGATAGCTTTGCTGCATCAGCTAAGCAAGCACAATGTAAACAAGGCAGAGGCTGCAACTGAGCAGGACAAAATGCTAGGGGAGAAAAAGATTAAGACTTGGTGCATACTGTGAAATACAAGAATAATGAATATATTCCTGAAGATCAGGGCTCTCTATGTTTGGTCACATTTTGCCAATCTACAGCTGCTGGTTATTTTTTCCAGAATTCAAAATAGGAGGTATTTTCAGATTAAGAGTACCTTGTGAGAAATATGATTCTGCCTCAAGAATATCTGTAGCTGTTCACAAGGGGGCACGTGAAGTGTATTTTTCAGCAATTACCTGCGTGTGTAGGTTAATGGAGGACTGATTCGGGGAGTAAGGTCCCCCAAGGTCATTCCTGAGAAGGTTGTCGCTGTGCATCTTAGTTTTGAGGCAGGTGATGTAACGGTTACAAAAGTCTTTGCACAATTCATTCACTTTCTCCAACTCCAAGAGATGAATTCGCAGGACCTGAATAGCTTTCACCATCTGCAGACAATTCAAAACAAGAGCAGGGGCACTTTACTCATAGAAAACAACGAATGCATCAATGGAAGATAATGCCTTCAAACGATGGTAATCAGTTCTGCTGGGATCCTTAATTAATAATGTATAAATTCATAATTTAAAAAATGCATGCACTTTCTCATTTTCCCATTTTTATTTTATGTTTGAAAAAAAAATATTTGTCTCATATTTCTGATCAAAAAACCTAACAAGTATTTGTATACAGGCAAACACACACACACACACACACACACACACACACACACCATGTTATCTAGTTAAACAATCAATATGTAAATCCATTTATTTAATAATAAGCAATGGGAAATTAAAGATATAACTTATATTACAGGAAGTCCTCAACTTGTAACCACAATTGGGGCCAGGATCAGTGCAGTTGTTAAATTAGTAACACAGTTGTTAAGTGAATCTGGTTTCCCCATTGACTTTGCTGGTCAGAAGGTTGCAAAAGGGGATCACATGACCCTGGGACATTGCAACCGTCATAAATGTGAATCAGTTGTCGAGCATCCAAATGTAAATCACGTGACCATGGTCATAAGTGCGAAAAATTCTCATGTCACTTTTTTCAGTGCCATTGTAACTTTGAACAGTCAGTAAGCGAATGGTCACTAAACGAACTGTTGTAAGTCGAGAATACTGTTCTATGTCTGCTAATGGGTGCTGCTGGTGCCACTAAGAGAGGCACAGTTCCCAAATATTCCCTTGGGAAAACTTTTCATTCTTGGAGCATTTTGGAATCCAGCCATGAGAATTCTTATGTAAGAGCATCCTTGATTATTCTCAGCTGGCTTCTCTGCTTAACAAGCCCGGAGAATGAAAAATCTGCCTCATAAGCTCTCCCTTGGGAGAAGTCTCGGCCTTCATAAAATGTATCCCATAAATGTTAAAAAATTTACACATAAAACATGCCATGCATGGAATGGAGGCCTTCCGTTTTATAGCCCCAGCTCCAAATCCTGAATCAGGTATAAAATCTCAGCTATTCACCACAGAGCAGTAAATCAGCTTTTTAAAAATATTGTAACAAATGGTCTTTAAATTTCAAACCAGTTTTTTCAACTTGCTAATTTTAATGGTCTCTTTTACCAGCTATTAGTCACAGGCTGCTCAAGGGGTGGCCATTGTACTTATCAGCTTGGAGTTTGCTTCTGATTCCACTAAGTAATAGCAGCACGATTACTAAGGAAGGTGCTATCAAAGAGCAAAGTATTGTTCTGACCTAGGCTTCACCAAATCATGAAACAGACTCCTTGTCCCGAAAACCCCTTTTTATTTGGCTAATGTGAATTCTTAGCATTCACATCCAGCAAAGTCCCGGCAAACAGTCTTTCAAAGGTAAATTGCAAACACAGACCTTATCAGTCCTTGGATAGTTGCCAGGCCGATAGCTTCTTGACGCAATGCTGAACAAGGAAATACTTGGCAAGGAGTCTCTCAGAGGCACAACTCAGATAAGCAAATCTTCACACGAATAATGAACTAATTTTCTCCTGCAAACACCACTCCCCTTTCGTTCCTATTTCTTTCCTATGGGAGGGGCCATTCAGTGTCCCCGTGTGCTTTTACTCCCGAGTCGACCTTTGTTCCTTAATTGTTCCCTTCTCCTGATAGTTCTGCGCATGCGCACATCGGGAACAGGCTCCAGCTGTTCTTCAGCCCCACTTATCTCCGACTCCAAAGGTAGCTGATAACTGTCGGACGGCCCTGGCCCCATCTCTGCCTCCGACGCAGAGCACTCATTAGAGCCTTCCCCAGACTCCAGGACTGGCCCATGTTCCTCCCCAACCTCCTCACTGTCCGAGTCTGCCGCCAGCTCCGCTGGCCACTGGTGGGCCACAACAAGTTGTATATCGATTTTTGTTCTGTGATAATGGAAGGAACAATTTGAAATAAACTTATCTTAGTTCCCAGTTTTAAATCAATAGAGAAATGGAAACGTTATCATTTGACAATGACAGCTCTGTTTAGCAATACAGTTTATCAATAAGGATGTATATTAATTTGTATTGAACTATGCATCTTACTAAGCAAAATTGTGCTCAAACTGCACATTTTGTACTAAATCCTGGTGGAGCCGTGGTGTTGAAGTGGTTAGAATGTAGTATTGCAGGCTAACTCTGCTCACACTCTGGAGTTTGATCCTGATGGGACTTGAGCTTGACTCAGCCTTCCATCCTTCCGAGGTCGGTAAAATGAGGACCTAGATTGTTGGGGGCAAGATGCAAATAATGCTTCAACCTTGTAACTCACCCAGAAAGTGCTGTAAAGCACTATACGGCAGTGTATAAGTCGAAGTGCTATTGCTATTGCTAGAATATAAATTTGGAACGAGATTTTAAAAGGAGCTTTTCTCCCATTTGACAAACCAAACTTGACATTCTCACAAAATTAAGCAGCCAATAGAAATGAAAACGGATGGATTCCTCTATTCCAGGGCGAAATAACAGAAACATTTCTTGCCCTTGTGGCAGTGTGAAAGCTTTCCTAGCTGAATTACAAAAAAGGCAAAAGGGAAAATTAGATAGTTGGAGAGAATAATTTTTAATTTATTTGGAACTAAGGCACTTTGTGTGCAAATACGTGTCAAATTCCTGCAACTGCCCCATCTACTAAAGGATCCTTGTTACTTAAACTTCACCATAAGCAAACCCAATTGCCCACCTGCTCTCAGTCAGTAGGTCACACTCTGAATTTCCCTTCCCTTCCCTCCCTCCCTCCCTCCCTCCCTTCCTTGGAAGCAGTGGGGGAAGGGAAGTGAACTTAGTGGAGTCAGTGGGAAAAACCAGATTTGCTCAATGCCCGTGTGATACACTTCACAACTGCAGTGATTTGTTTAACAACTGTGTCAAAAAAGGCCATAAAATCTAATATGACTCATTGAACAATTGCCTTGCTTAGCAAAGGAAATTCTGGTCCTAATTGTGGTTCATGAGTTGAGGACTTACAGGAAGAACTATTACCCCAGTTATCCAAATGCAGTTACCGCCTGTCTTCGACAGGGGAAGCTGGAAACGAAGAAAGAAGATAAACCAGCCCTTTCTTCCCACATACATCAATAGTCACAGAATAGGGCTAATCTAGTACAGTGAAATGAAAATCAAGATGGAAAGTGCCTTCTCAGCCATGAAACTCTGGTTATGAACCTAGCAGAGACACCATCCTTTTGCATCTCTTATCCTGCAAGGTTTTTGTGAGGGTGAAAGAAGACAGGAGTAAAAGTCCCAAGTGCCACTCTGAGTTCTTGGAAAGATCCAAAAGATCTTTAAGAAAGAAAGAAAAAGTAGAACAATGATAGTAAGAAGTTCTCCAGTAACATTGAATCTGCTCAACAAACATCTTCCTGAAAGTTAGCATTCAAGGGCAAGGAAAGTTGTGTGTGCGCATCTGTGTGAGGGCCCATGTATGTATGTCTCTCTTTCTCTCTTGTGTGTGCATGTGTGACGGTAACACACACACACACACACACACACACACACACACACACACACACACACACACACATATATAATATAAATCTCTCAATTATCTCAGCTCATTTGCTTGGGGTCTCTCATTTTATGTCCCTGCTTCGCTGAGCCGTATATCTGTCCGGATAATGAGTTACAGTCCGATGGAATACGTGTGCGGGGTTGTAAAAAATACAGATGCTGAATTAATTGACTGTGTGGCACTCAGCAGCTGATTGAGTTGATAATGGCGAGATCTGACCTTTTTCTAATTTCTAATTATGTGCATCTCGCCTGTGAGGAATACATGATTCTTATTCTAATGATGGTTAATGTCCCTGGCCTTTTCCTCTCCTCTTTGCTGTCAGCAGTGGTGGACAATTTACATAGGATTAGTAGCATTAAAACCATGTACATACAACAAATAAACTTTGGGAGATAAGGATCTTGGGGAGGGAGGATTCATTGGAAGCGTCATGGTTTGCAAGATTTCCAACAAGTACTACCGCTAGTGAGCTTTAAAAAAATCCAGGAAGGCAATAGGAGAGGTGACAATAACAGTAAAGATACTGATATTAGTAATAACAGAAGCTGAGTTTAGTAGTATTAAGGGGATGGTGTTTATTGAACAGCAAATAATATTGGCCATAATAATGATGAGAACAACAATGCCAAGAGAAAGCATGTAAGGAATATAAAAAAGTAAAACTCATCTGGATGAACAGAAGGTCTACAGCAACTACTCAAATCAGATTCTTTTCATGTATCCCATGAAAGAGGACAGATTGTTTTCCATTGACACATGGATCCATGAATGTAGCCATTGATCTATTTATGATTCTATAATGTTTAGTGTTAAATATAATGTTTAGATTCTATAATGTTTAGTTCTAGTGGACAATCACTTAAATATGAGCCAACAGTGAGCAGCAGCAGCCAAAAAAGCCAATGCGATCCTAGGCTGTATTAATAGAGGGATAGAATCAAGATCACATGAAGTTCTAGTATGGCTTTACAAAGCCTTAGTAAGACCACACCTGGAATACTGCATTCAATTCTGGTCGCCACTCCTTAAAAAAGTTGTTGAGACTCTGGAGAGAGTGCAGAGAAGAGCAACAAGAATGATTAGGGGGCTGGAGGATAAAAATATGAAGAACAGTTATAGGAATTGGGTGTGTCTTGTCTAATGAAAAGAAGGACTAGGGGGGGACATGATAGCAGTGTTCCAATATTTGAGGGGCTCCTACAAAGATGAGGAGGCAAATTATTTCCCAAAGCACCAAAAGGTGAGACAAGAAACAATGGATGGGAACTAACCAAGGAGAGAAAGCAACCTAGAACTAAGGAGAAATTTTCTAATGGTGAGAGCAATCAACCAATGTAACAGCTTGCCTTCAGAAGTTGTGGGTCCTCCATCACTGGAGGCTTTCAAAAGGAGACACTTGTCTGAAATGGTATAGGGTCTCCTGCTTGGAGGTTGGACTAGAAGACCTCCAAGATCCCTTCCAACTCTATTATTCTATGTGTGTTGTTTACACTGACTGATTGTAGTTCTCTGGAAAATCTGGGGAATTTCCAAATTTTCCCATTCTCCTTGGTGGACAATGGGATGTTATTCATAGAAAATAAAGGCAGCAGCAAAGAACTCATGAATATTATTTGGTTGCTAGTCCAGATGGGACCATTTTTGCTTCAAGTACAATGCCATTTTGTCACCAAAGGCCAATTCTGTTAATGAATTTGAATGTAAAATGCAACACGATGGCAATGACCATCAATTATTTACTGATGCAGAACCAGTGATGGTCAGTCTGGCATAAGGTTTATCCATATGCTGTTAAAATTTCTCACTATAGAATCTGTAGCTTTCTATAGTGGTCTTACCTATATGGTCTTACTTAGTACTTACTTAGAAATCTTGGTGCCATGGCTAAAACTTCTCATCTGAAAGGAACTGGGGATTCTTAAGGGCTGTGTTAGAAGGATATAATAAGTCTTCTGGTTATGGAAGTGTTTCAGCCACAAGTACAGTCTGGAGCCAAGGACATCCTCATCTTTATTGCATTTAATTATGTTCCAGTAAAAGAAGTACATCAAGTGAGGTCAAGTGATGGAAAGAGAAGGACTCTGTCAGCCTTATAGGAGAACAGCAGCATCTTACAGTGCTCTTGAATTCATTGGCAGAGCTTTAACTTTTGACACTGAATCCCTTGGATAAATGACACAGGATGCTAACATAAGAACAGTGAACTTTAATATAATCTGTACAAAAATAGCAGAAGGGAGTTGGAACAAATTGCAAAAAGCCCTCTTGAAACCAAGGAAGAAATCAGGCATTTAACCCATTGTGATCTCCTTCAAATCTTTTCCTGATAATGCCTCTAGAAGAAATGTTCATACTCATGTACCTTAAGGAAAAAAAAATAAAAAAAAAAAAAAAAAAAGAAAAAAAAAAAAAAAAAAAAAAAAAAAAAAAAAAAAAAAGGAAAATTACAACTATTGCTGCTTTCAGTTTTTTTTAATACATAACCCTTAACTCGCCTTTGTCCACAACTCATTCATTCATTCTTGCAAGTCCAACTGGCAAGAAAGATCAAGATATTTTCTGCTATACAGGTGCTTCAGGAATAAATATATTTTTCCAGGACAGAAATAGCTTTGTCATCAAGAGCTGAAGCAACAACATGTTGATTTCAGCCAAATATTGAAAGAAGATGCCAAAAAAGAGAGTGTGTTTGCACAGTCAAAGTGGATGTCAAAGTGACCAACCCAAAAAGCTCAGTGTCAGCAATTGGCATCTTCAGATAGCTGCCAAGGACTCAGTATTTAAGAATATGTATAATCAGCTGTCTTTTTAAATTTGGGTGAAGTGTCTGGCATAGAGTTGTTCCAGATCACTACACGAAACTGAAAAATGTTACCTCCATTGAATGATATATCTTAGAATCCTTAGACTCACATTTGGTGAATTGAAATTGTGCTCACAGGCCCCTCCATATTAATGCGGTCTTGATATTTTCTTGTATGTTTCATTGTTATTATAGGAGAAGCAGAAGCTGGGGGTGGAGTGAAAAAAGGGATCAGCCTAGATCCTCATGTAGCTACAAGTGAAGTAAGTCCAACCCTCTTTGAGTGCCTGTGACCTGTGACTTATCTAGTGCTAACCAAGTGCTGGCTATTAGATGAGAAGATTCCTGTGCACAGGCTCTTAGCCATATATCAGCTTAATTGAACATTCAGTTGTGAACCTGATATGAGGACCTGATCTTTTGTGCCTGACAATTATCACCAGTAATCTCCCCTCTATTTCATTTGTCCACACCCACCAGCTTGAAATGAGAGATAACATGTGATCTTCTATCAATCAGCCTCTTCAATAGTAACAGCAGTCCTCCAATCTTGATGGCCACACATTTCCCATCATCTTGGTCAATGGCTACCAACCTATTTGAGTTGTTTGAATACAAACTGCTCAAGTGGATCATCAATGATCCTTACAATGGATCATCACTCATGCTATCTCTCATTAAGAGGCAGGGAATGTCATTATTAGAGGAAAACATGTGGCACTTCTAAGGTTCTGAACTGAGACTTCTGGTGAGGGCATGGTGAGCTAGATATCCCTGAAGGAGCAGGGATATCATTGTGGCAGAGATCGGTGGCGAGAGGGCACAATTTGGCCAGCGAAATATGTGTGTAAAGGGTGCATTACTTGGACCGCTGAGCAACCAGCTTCCATCCTGGTTGGACAATGTGACAATGTGTTGTTAAATATAGTTTGGCCTCATTTATTGAAGAAGCAGAACCTAGGTTTCCTTGCTGTTAGGTCAGAGGCTTTCAATATGAAGGCCAATGTGTGGTGAGGCGGGTGCAATGCAGGTGTTAACTTTGGAGTTCAAGGAATATATATGTATGAGATAAAATGGTCGAAGTGGAAGAATTACCAAGTTGTCCAGCTCAGGATCGTCACTGAAGAATGGTTTGTGTTCCTGTTCTTGCTGGTGTACGAAGTTCTCAATGTCAACATCAAAGCTGGCAGAGGTGATGCATTCTGAGCCCTGTGTCGCTTGCTCGCATTTCTCAAATAGCAGTGTCAGGAGGGGGAAAAGAGGGTGCCTAAAGGGAAAAGGAAATAGAATGACATTTCAGAAACAAATGCATCAACAAGGCCATTTCTATCTCTCAATGTATACACAGCTTCATGCTGTTCTATATTCATGAATGCTGCTGCACTGGAATGCTCCCCTTCAATTCTTTTTCAAAGGAGATGAAAAAAAAACTCATGTTCCTGAACTTGCTTTAGTTAGGAGGTGCCTGAGAGGTAAGTTCAAGCATCTTTTCTTTCATCTCAAAATTTGTTGGGGGCTTCCCAGCTTCCTACGCTTCAGTTAAATCCTAAAGGAAAATATCAGGAGAGAAATCTCCCCAAAGAGCTTTTTTTCAGATCAGGAAGCAAGAAAAGCAAGAGAGACTGCAGAACTAGAGATGTATAACTAGAAAAAAAAAATCCAAACTTTCTACCATCGCCCAATGAGATAACTGAGAAAGCACCATTAGAAGAAATTTAAAAGAAAGAAAGAAGAAAGAAAAAGAAAGAAAGAAAGAAAGAAAGAAAGAAAGAAAGAAAGAAAGAGCCGAGGAAGGGGGCTGGGTTTGGGTGGGAAATTTCTTTCAGAGAGAGAAAAAGCCCAGGAACATACAGCAGAAGGATAAAGGGCATCCTTTTGCATACAAAAGTTCTTAGGTTTAAATCTAGCAAACTGGTGACTGGAAAGTCCTTCATTGCTTGACAGCTTGGGAGAACCAGCCAACGGACAAATAACCAACCTTGTGTAAGACAGCTTTCATTGTACCTTCACGAGTTTTTCAGCATTTCAACAGACAGCTAATAGTTATATCACATACACACCTGGAGATTAAGTTTATACAACCTGTATTCTGCTTTCATTTTTCTTTTTTGTAGTCTCTATGCAAGTCAAACTCATCAACATGCAGCAGTCTAGTCATGGACAACATGCACAATCTTGCTTTGCAAATTGATTATCCACAATGTTAAGGTTGCCCAGCACAGGATTTCAGAACAAGCAAATGAATGGAATTCAGCTAAGAATAGTAAACTTAATGTAGTTACTCATCTGCTAAGCCCCATCAGACCCATGGAAACTAAGGAGGGAGGGAAGAAGAAAGAAAGGAGAGGTGTGTGAAACACTTCTTCACCCAATAATTTGCCATCAAGGCTGCTCTGAAAGGAACATGGGCCAGACATAACAGTGAGATCCATTTTTCTTTTGATAAATTATATATACTACTAAAAATCTTGTTATCGTGACCTTTAACTGGGTTAAACAGCGCATCATAGAGTGACAATGTTTGAAACAAGGTAGCTTAAATGGGCTAACCTACAGAACCATTCCAAAATCTGGGACTCAGGACTCCCGAGACATTTGGGAAAGTTGTATCTGCTTCTGTGCTGCTATACTGTTGCTGCATCACATGATCTTCATTTTATTTATTAAATTTATACGCCACCCATCTCATTATCCAAAAAGACTCTGGGTGACAGTTTCCCAGCCACACTCACAATCCTTCACTCCTTCCCCCACCCGGCAGCAGCCATGTATCAGGAAAGGAGACAGGGAGGGAGATTTCTAATGCTTCCTGCCATCTTGCCACAAGAATACTCAATGGGCAAGCCAGCAGGAAGTCGGAAGTAACTCCTGCATTCACTGCTTTTTTGACTGCCCTTGGTCATTCTGTTTCTCCATTTAGATAAGAAAGTATCTCTGAAAAGATGACTCAATAGGGCATGGATTGTCTAGTGTGTGTATGTGTGTGTGTGTGTGTGTGTGAGAGAGAGAGAGAGAGAGGGAGGGAGGGAGGGAGAGAGAAAGAGAGCAATGAGAGAGGGAGGGAGAAAGATATGGGAGAAAGAGAGAGAGGAGGGAGGGAGAGAAAGAGCAATGAAAGAG
>QLTV01000641.1:787199-803880 GCA_003457575.1 Thermophis baileyi | reverse complement strand
GATAGATAGACAGACAGACAGACAGACAGACAGACAGATAGATATGACAGACAGTGAGGCAGACAGAAAGAAAGACAGACAGGCTCTTAAGGAAGAAAATCTTTTAGAGACTTTTCTTTTATGCAACAAACTTTCTCAGCCTAGAGAAAGGTAGTCCTCGATTTATGACTGGTCATTTAGCAACCATTTGAAGTTATGACCAATCCCCAAAAGGGGATTCAAAGTTCCAATAGCCAGACCCTCTCTGTGGTCATGTGACCAAACGTCAGGCATTGGGCAACATGGCCGCATTATGGCAATTTCCTGTGGTCACATGACCACGTTTTATGATGATTTGTGAAAAACAGGACTAACTTCCCGTTTTCAGCATGACTGCATCCATAGTGAACCAATGGTTTGCTTAATAGCAGCGGCAGCCCCTTTATCACTGCTGCGTTTGCTTAATGATTACTGCAAAAGGGTTGTAAAATCAGGTCGGTCATATGATCGACCCATTTTATGACTTACGACTGTAATGAGCAGGTTCCCTTGTGGTCGTATGTCGAGGGCTACCTTCAGGTTAAAGATGGCTTGCCAGGGAATTGTTGGAATCCCCACAGGTCTCTGGGTTTTCAATAGGTAATTGTCATCAGATTAAATGTGAAAAGCCCAGATTTTATGAATGCAATTAGTCCACGCTGTTTTAAGACACCTCGTCAAGGCTTAATACCAAATATATGCTACCACCTATTTACCCTTTGAGATCTCACCACAAAATATTCATGGGAGAAACCATACCGCTGCATGAAACACAGCATTTGGATATAGCCTGTCCTTACCAACCCCCCCTCCCCTTTTAGAACATGTTCTACATTTTATTCTTTACTGCAGCTCTGCAGTCCATATCTTTTAGAAGATCAAGTATGCATTAGGGAAGTACTGGCAAAATATCGGCTATTATCAAGTGAAACTTTACAGCAGTGGCCCCCAACCTTTTCAACACCCGGGACCGGTTCCGTGGAGAGAGGTTTTTCCACGGACTGGAGGGGGTGTGGTTTCATATGCTGCCTGCATCCCGCGGATGGGGCTTTGCTTGTTTGTGCAGCCCGGTTTCTGGCATGTCGCAGCTCGGTACCGGTCCACGGACTGACGGTTGGGGACCCCTGCCTTACAGGGTATTGAAGGAAACCATCGGATTCCAAACACTGCAGGCAGCTGAGGAAGAAATGTGATATATTGACTCAGAATTTGGGAGTACCACCAGTTTTCTCTTTCCAAGAATTAATGCCATTTGTAGCTATAAAAGAGACAAGGACAATGTTTCAATTTGGCGTATTTGTTTAGCCAATATGAATGGAAGCATCCATTCATCTTGTGAAAAAGTCAATCCTGAAGAGAATGAAGAAAATAATATCATACAGGAATGCTTTTATTGATTTCCTTTGCCTAAGAGCTTATTTCATTCACTGAGACAACCTGAAATAGTTTAAGCGATTTGCCACTGATAGGAAAAAAATGTAGGGAAGAATATTGTAATAAGGGGAGTTGTGGCAGTATAACTAGGTTTCCACGTTATTATAGTAAACCATAATGTGGCTTGGCAGAGTAGATGATCCCAGGCACTGCACCTTGCATATCCCAATTTATAGCTTAATATATGTGATTAATTGTGAATAACAAGACTGAGCAAATTAGGGTTTGTTTGTTTTTTGAGTTCCATGAAGAGTTAAAAACCACATGAAAAAAGAACAGAATTGAAGAGACGCTGAAGGGCAACCAGTCTGGACTCACACATTTCACTGCTTTTTATTTTACAATATTTGTATAATTTCACATATACTGTATTGAGATGGATGTGAGATTTAGCAGGTCTGGGTCTGATCTGGGACTGAAGACACCCTGAGAAACTATGTCAGTTGTCTTGTTCCATGATGGAGGAAAGCAAGATATGAATTTAGGATCAATCTGGTTTATCCCTCGGTTCTATCAAAAATGCTGCCCAACACATTTTCTGTCAAAGTTAAGATGGGATATTGAACGCTGCCTTCTATCATCTACACCCAGAGGCAACAGGTTTCTCAGCCCTATCAGAAGAGGCCAAAAGTTAAACCTGGGATCTCTCTATCTTGATCCTTAAGAGTGTATAGCAAAAGAGTGCAGGCTAAGTTTTGGGACACAAGAACAACTCACAGTATGGATAATAAATAATCCATTCCAGAGGTCAAAATAACAGTAGTAATATAGTGGAATCCACAGACACAAAACCAATATGTAGTTAAGTATCAAGCCAATACTTACAAATTGAATTAGACAGAATTAGACTTCTGGGCAGAGGAAGGGAAATGAAGGCTGAAAAAAGAGAATTGTTTTCAGAAGTTGGGCTTTCCCAATGGAGAATTTTACTCTAGAGATCTCAACCCCATTTCCGTCTACTTGATATCCATCTTTTTTTTCCAGAGGAAGTAATAGCAACTGTCAAGTAATCCATACTTGTAGTTCAGCCTCTACATCAAGTGAATATGCAAGTGCTCAGAACTGGATTTTGAGGGAATGGAAGTTAGTCCTGAGGCAGGTTGACAATGTCCAGCTGTCCAGCAATGACTGGGTTGGACTCCTGTAAGCTTTATCTACTATGTGCATCCTGAGTTGCAGTGAAACAAAATCTGGAAGGACAAATATTGTCTGCCCTACTTAAGACGACACTATTTTTACTTCATGGATTAAGTCACCACCATTCATCCCATCAAAAGGTTATCTGAAACCTCCAGGGATGAATTCTTCAGAGCATCCCTGTGCTTTATTTCTTTTGACCCATAAGAAAAGCAAACAATTAAACTGTATTGGTGTTGAGTTCAACCCTGCACTATATAACCAGCTTAAAGTTAGTCAAGTTCATCTCTTGGTTACTTCATGGTCAGTTCCAAGCAGTCTTCTTGGCTACTTGTCACTGTCTTTTTATAGCATAGTTTTCAACTTCTCAGTTAAGCTACAGCCCTGAGATTCCTTGGGTATTTCTTGGGCAAGTACTAACCAAGGCAGACAGGAGCAACCATGTAATAAACAGGTACTGTATATATCAAATGAATAGAGAAAGTAGAAAATAGAGAAAATATATATATGCATTTGTGTGTGTGTGTGTTTACACAGACTATACAAGTAGTCCTTGAGTTACGACCACAATTGAGCCCAAAATTTATATTGCTAAGTGAAACATTTGTTAAGTGAGTTTGCCCCATTTTATGACTTTTCTTGCCACAGTTGTTAAGCAAATCATTGCATTTGTTAAGTTAGTAACCTGGTTGTTAAGTGAATCTGACTTCCCCATTGACTTTGCTTGTCAGAAGGTCGCAAAAGGGGATCACATGACCCCGGGACACTGCAACCATCATAAATATGAACCAGTTGCCAAACATCTGAATTTTGATCATGTGACCATGGGGATGCTGCAACAGTCATAAGTGTGAAAAATGGCCATGTCTCTTTTTTCAGTGCTATTGTAACTTTGAACAGTCACTAAATGAACTGTTGTAAGTCAAGGACTACCTGTATACATTAGCCAATAAAATGCATTTATGCTTGGTTTGCTCTCTCATATCAAGATGAATAATTAAGAGGAAAGTGTGAGAACTTCTATACTAGCTTCATAATAGATTCTACTCTCTACTCTGTGAAGTTGATAACACTGACAGATAATGATTCATTCAAGGATTCCCCAAATAAGCATTACTGAGCAAGACTCAAAAACTATCTTGCCATTGTACGACCAGCAGTTGATTTATTCTCAATGCAAGTATTGTTCAGCAAATGCTCTCTAAGTCCCAGTGCCTATTTTGAGAGATATTCCAGAGAACCATTATCATGGCTTAAATATTGCAGCCAAGTCCCTTTGAGCACCATCTTCACATTATTGTCCTTTCCACCGAGTCCCTCAACCACCCTAAAGATAATTGAAAATAACTGCAGTCCAAGGTTGCTGTGTAGCCTTTATTTTAAGAGAAAGACTGAAAGTAGACAAAACTAATACTGTAAAGTCTTATCAGTTTGAATCAAAGAAATGATGATGGTGATGGTGATGGTGATGGTGATGGTGATGGTGATGCTGATGGTGATGATGATGATGATGACGACGACGACATATACTCTTTGTCTGAAGTCTTTTCACCACTCTGTATGGTAGTAAGTAGTTAAATAGTTATGTACCTATATAAGTTAGGTAGCTACGTAAGTGAAAGAGAATGGCTCAACTTGATCTTCCTAACAACTTCAAGGCACAGCAAGGACAATACTTCTTGAGTTACACCCCAGGCATTAGCTTCAACCACAATAGACCTCCTATTAGAAACAATAAGGAATTTGCCATAATCTGAGATTGCCGATCAATATCTGATCAGCAGCAGTTCTCCAGAATTTCAGCCATGAAGATATTCAGATTATGTGGAGATTGAAATGAGGAATTGAAGGTGGCCCTTCCTCCTCAGAGTGGGACAATTCGCTACCGCCAACTCACAACGGCCACATCGCTGTGGGACAACCCGCCATGGCCAACTCACCACAGGACAATTCAACAAATACAAAAGTTAATTTCAATGGAACTGTGGCCAATAATAATAAAATAAAGAGGCCAATCCAGAAATTCAAGAATTATAATAATTTTGACAAAAACATGGTCACAAGTAATAAAAGTAACTGAATGAAACGATTAATACAGCATTGAATTGTATCACGGTGAGTTGTCCTATAGTGACTTGGCCGTGGCAAGGTGTCTCGCAGCGAGTTGTCCATGGCAAGTTGTCCTGCGGCATGTTGGCCGCCCAGAGTCCTTCGGGAGTTGGGCGGCATATAAATTTTATTAATTAATTAATTAATTAATTAATTAAATAAATAAATAAATAAATAAATAAATAAATAAATAAATAAATGGTGAGTTGGGCACGGCAAGTTGTTCTAGACCCCTTCTGCATATAGACCGGAAACTTCTCCACTGAACAATGGTTCTCCTTTAAGACAAAAAGCCTGCTTATAGAGAATTGGCCCATTTAAGTCCAGTATTGCTGATTTTGAATGGCAGTTACTTGCCCTAGAATCATTCCATACCTTTTTCTAGCTAAAGATGAGCATAACTTGGATCTTTCACAAGCAAAATTTGTGATATAACACTGAAATACTGCCTCTCTCTCAATCAATGGAGATAAAAGGACCACAGTAGATTTGTTTTCTTTAAAAAGACAAAACATTTATATCTGCTAGAAACCACAACACTTCTTATTTAAGTTTTAAAAGCTGGAAAACTATCTCTTTCAGACAGATTATGCATCAGCCTTCTTAGTAGACCATACAGGAAACAAGACTACATGAACTAATTCTACTTTATTGTAAGGCAAATTGACAAAATATTTCAAGTCTGAAGGTACAAACTTCCCACTGTCTCTTTTATAGACTGGGAGGGTGTCCCCTTGTGTCTCTTTTTCCACCCATTGCACAGCTGCAGGCTATGGCCTCTCTTATCTAGCCATTCCCTAGGCAATACCATTCTCTCTGCACCCATTTGCCAAGGTCATTCCTACATGCTATTACATTATCCCTGCCCTGTAATGCAAGGTTAGGATTGATAAGTACTTTTTTAAAAAAAATCAAACTAGTTAAAACTTACAGTAGAGCAGAGCTCACTACTGACCCACCTACTCCCCACCCTAGTTCTCTTTTTCCTTCTGCCCCTGCCCGCCCCCCCCCCCATTTTCCCTCCCTGAAGCCATTCAAAATTTGGAAGAAATAAATCTCTCTACACTAATTCTGGGAAAGTTTGATCCTCGTCAGCGCAGAACAAATAAAAGAGCTGAACTGGCCTGACATTTTACTGCAGGAGAGAGGTCGTTTTCAGCCCCTAATAAAAAGGATTTGACACAGGCTAATAAAGAGAAATGAATTCCTCTAATGGCCTAATTTAGCACATTCAGCACTGTTCTGCCTGCAAGTGAGCCAGGAGGGAACTGCCAAGAGAGAGAGGGAGAAGAGAAGTGAATGGCATGAAATAGAGGGGGAGAAAGCAGGATTTTAAAAGACTAATCAGTACTTCTCATTCACTTTTCTAAAAGAGCAACAGGCAGGGATGGGTGTTCTCTGTGAAACAAAATGAGGGAAACAATAGGCCATTTCCCAAAGTTTGCTCTACCTGAAAAAGAAAGCATACCAGCCTCCCCCCAGATTGCTAGGCTGTTATCCTCACAAAAATCCAGTGGTGAAGATCTCACCATCCCTTCAATAATTAGTTCCACCATTGAATTATTCTTAGCTTGGGATTTTTCTCTCTCCTGCATATTGGAATCTTTATTCCTGTAATTTAAAATGAGTCTTTCTTTCTTTTTTTTTAAAATGGTTTTTTATTGAATTATTTACATTTAAAAACAACACACACACACACACACACACACACAAAACAATACAATACAAAAAAAGACAATACACAACCTCTAGGGTTATATTACAGCAGGTAATATCAACAATAATTTCATGCTTATACAATCTTCTCCATTTATATATTCAGTTATAGTTCAGTAACATAAGTATCATATCTTAACATACATAGACATAGTATTTACAGTGCTAATTTAATTGTTTACTAATTTGATTTATTTTGGTTTCTCTTGTCAAGCCAATCGTATAGTTCATTCCAAATTTAATAGTATTCCGAATCCTCCTTCTCATTTAATTCCATCGTCATTCTATCCAATTCAGCACAGTCGAGAATTTTTTTTAATAATTATACTGTCAGTAGGTAGATCTTTTTGTTTCCAGTNGCATTTCCAACATTTAGGAAATAAACTTGTATACATTTTAGCCAATCTCGCTGGAGGTAAATGCCATCTGTAATACATCTTATATAGATTTTCTTTGTATGTAATTGCTTTTGTGAGTTTGTAATTTTATTCCATAGTCTGTCCCATTGCTCTAGATTTATGCTATACCCAAAATTTTTAGCCCAACTAATCATATTGCCCTTCACAATTTCTTCTTCCATTTTATATTTTAATAAGAATTTATATAATTTTGTTATTGTTTTTCTTTCCTGTCCTAATAAAATTTTATCTAATTCTAGTTGTTCTTTTTGAATACCAAATTGTTCCTTATCTTTGATTAGTCTTGATTTAATTTGAAAATATGGCCACCAGTCAATTTTAATTCCTTGTTCTTCCAATTTTTGAGTTGATTTTAACTCTCCTCTTTCATCTAAAATTTCCGAATACCGGACCATAAAATGAGTCTTTCTTATCTCATAGGGACGCAGTGGCTCAATGGTTAGGACATTGAGTCTCAGACCGTTAAAGGTCTACAGCTCAAAAGGCAGTTCGAGACCTGTGTGCCACGAGACGGAGTGAGCTCCTGTCATTTGCCCCAGCTTCTGCCAACCTAGCATTTAGGAAGCACATAAATGCAAGTAGATTAATAGGTACTGGATATAAGCACATGGGAAGATAACAGCATTATGTGTTTCACCATACAGTCTGTGCTGTGGCATGATGTCATGCTGGCCACATGACCTCTTTGACTTAAGAAATGGAGATAAGCACCGCCCCCTAAAGTCAGTCATGACTAGCAGGGTAAAACCCGTGGGGACACCTTTACCTTATCTCATACTCTGGCATGACAGAGAATAGATTTTGCTCTTCTTGTGCCAAGTTCTTCAGATGTTTGAAAGTTCTATCACATCGCATTTCATTAATCTTTTCTCAAGATTAAGCATACCCAGATCTCTCAGCTTCTCCTTGGGTGATATAATTCCCATTGATCAACCTCACTGCCCTTCTTTACACCTAATCCACTTTCTCTGAACCATTTTTAAAGTATGATGTCCAGAACCGGACACAATAGCCTAGTAGCTAATTGACCATTGCAAAATATTATTTCCTTTGATTTGGAATCTATACATCTACAATGAAGCCTAAAATCACATTATTCTCAGCCACATCGTACTTTGACTTGTGATCAACTACAGTAGGAAAATCCTTTGGATGTATATTATTACTAAATCAGATATCATCGGTTAAATACTTGTAAACCTGTTCATTTTGCTATGTTTACTCACTCCCCTAATAAATCAAGATCATTCTGAATTTTCTTTGTGTCTTTTACTTACTTTTATATTGTCTGCAAAGTTTATTAAGAGTCCCTCCACCTTTTTATCTAAATCATGAATGAGATTGGTGAAGAAATTGAGCACCAGGACTGAACCTGATGTGCCAACTGGATGTCACATTCCACTTTATTAAATGACCATTGATGCCAGACTTCAGCATGGTTTTCAAGCCCACTCTGAATCCACTGCCATTCAGTCTATACTGAACTATCTTGTAGACATGGGCATTTTGTAAAATGCTTTGCTGATGCCAAGTTGTATTGCATCCACAGCCTCTCCAATCTATGAAGTTACTCAATCAAAAAATGAAGCAATATGATCATCATTGGCTCTACTGCTTTTGTTCGTTTATATATTTACTGAAAACAGTATCATGTGATGTCAAAGTCAGGCTTGATTTTTTAAAATGAAAAGCAATATACAAAACTCATAAATAAATTTGAAGAGCTCCTCTGGGTTAGGTAAATGAGCAATAGATGTTATAGATTGAAAGTAGTGTTCTGAATTATAAGTATCTGTAAACCATCACAGGTCTTTAGGGAGTTGGTTGTCTATAAACAACAACAACAAAATAATTGATAGCATGTTAGGCTATAGCTGCTATTTAGGATTTATGCAAAGTCAAGTAATAATTGATATTGCTACTTCATGCATGGCAGTGTTTTTGCAGCAGCTTAAATCTTATATGTAGAAGAAAGATAAATTAGAATCAAAAAGGGATTCTAATATCCCAAATGTCTTCTATGGTATCTTTTGCAGAGACAAAAGAAACTTGGACTGATCTTCAGAGCAGTTTTGATCCAGCTTTGGTCAAACCAGCAAGAGGAAAAACTCCTCTAGAATGTGGAAAGTGTAGGATCAGAAAGGATTTCTATAGGCGGAACCCAGAAGTCAGCTCACCAGATACCAGGGCTCTCCAAACTTGTTTCTGAAGGTAAAACAAGAGGGCAAGAATGGCCTTTGTGAAGTTCTTTTTATGGATGATAAAATTCCCAACAAGCTATAAACTCAATGCAGTAGCTTCCCAGCCATTCAACCTTTTTTTCCCCCCAGAGTGACCTCGGCCAGGAAAGTCGACCTCAATTATAGACCCAACCAACTGTGCTACAAGCTGACTGTTGGACACTACTTGCCTTTTCCCCATGAGTGACCTTGGAAGCTTATATTGACTGCAAGGGACTTTCTGGTCCATCACTAACCCAGGAAAAACACATAATTTAGCAGGGCATTAACTCTGAAACTCCGTTCAAAAGCTAGACACTGCCATTGGTCTGCCTGTCACTTTGGAAATGCCTTTTTCCAAGAATCATGGTCAAAGGTCTCTATTCTTGGCTCATCACAGCCAGGAAGCAAGGTGCATGAAGTAGCTTCTTGTGGTATAAATTCAGACTATCTTGAGTTATTTCCACGTGCATGTTGCTGGTATGTCATCACCATAGAACAAAACAAATAACACTGCATTTAATTTATTATTTAATTTATTAATCAAATTGATGTAGCCTCCCATCTAAACTGAAGGCAACTCTGGACTGCACAACAATAGATTGTTTGGTTCTTTTGCCTGATTGGAATTTATCTAGCTAAGACTTAGATTCAATTGCTAAAGGCTATGAAGGTTTCAAGTGAATATTTCCTCTGCCAAATGGTGAAATAGAAGAGGCTGTAATTTAAAAACATCAGCAGATGGCTTTGGGACTGATTTTAAGGACTGCTTTTCTGTTTAGGTTTTATTAGGGATTTTTTAAAAAACAAAATAAGGCAATGTAAACCTAATTACAGATTTGGGGGGGGGTCCTACTGAACACCAGTGGAAAATGCTGCTGCTGGTATTTCATTGGTATTCTGTCAAGTTTCTGAAATGCAACTTTAATGAGATTTGGAGGTTGGAAGCAGGGCTCTGTTAGTTTACGCTATTCTTGCTTACAAGAAGGAAAAAAGGTTTGGGGATCATTTTGTCAGGTGCAAAGAATGGGGACTACATGCTAAGTTCCAGTTCATAAGATTTATTGCTCATGCCTATACACAAGAATCTAGCCAACTAGTGGTCAGCATTAAATTAGCGCTAGGTAAGAGTTAACAGAATTCAAGGAGGGCTGGACTTTGATTGTTTCTGATGATTTAAGGACTCTAGACTGATTCCTCTCTTGACTCCACCCCAACCTGTTCTTCTCCTACATATCAAGTCTTTCTGGAAGACTTTTGGTCTGTGGAATATTGTCAATGACATATTGCCAATGGTTTTCCTTTGATCACAGGGCAACAATAGGCATGTCCTGTGGCCTTGATTTGATTCCCACCTGCATACTATATACCAGGGGTGAAATTCAGCAGGTTCTGACAGGTTCTGGAGAACCGGTAGCGGAAATTTTGAGTAGTTCAGAGAACCGGCAAATACCACCTCTGGCTGGCCCCAGAATGGGGAGGGAATGGGGATTTTGCAGTATCCTTCCCCTGCCACGCCCACCAAGCCACGCCCACAGAACCGGTAAGGAAAAATTTTGAATTTCACCCCTGCTATATACTGTATACTGTATTCCCGCCTATATACTGCACGAGTCAAAAAGAGGGCTGTGAAAATATCTACAGACTCCTCAAATCCTGGACATAAATTGTTTCAACTTCGACCCTCAAAATGACATTATAGAGCATTGCACACCAGAAAAACTAGACACAAGGACAGTTTTCCCCCGAATGCCATCACTCTGCTAAACAACTAATTCCCACAACACAGTCAAACTATTTACTAAGACTGTATTACTATTATTATTCTCATCCTTCCTATTACCTATCTCCTCCCACTTATGACTATAACCTTGTTGCTTGTATCTTTACGATTTATATTGTTTTATTTAGTTTCCTAGTATGATTTGATTGCTTATTTAGTAGTATATGTCTATCTTTTAGTGTTGTATCTTATGATTCTTGATGAATGTATTTTTTTTTATGTACCCTGAGAGCATATGCACACTTGGCCATTAAACTATTCTATTCTATTCTATTCTATTCTATTCTATTCTATTCTATTCTATTCTATTCTATTCTATTCTATTCTATTCTATTCTATTCTATTCTATTCTATTCTATTCTATTCTATTCTCTATTCTATTCTATTCTATTCTCTATTCTATTCTATTCTATTCTATTCTAGCATCTTTCCCTTTCAGTTCCAGATTTGATAGCACTTGTTTAAGCCAGAGCAATTACCTCTGCAGTAAGACTTTTCCTAAGCTTTTTAATTTG
This sequence comes from Thermophis baileyi, assembly GCA_003457575.1. Lineage (NCBI taxonomy): Eukaryota > Metazoa > Chordata > Lepidosauria > Squamata > Dipsadidae > Thermophis > Thermophis baileyi. The sequence continues at coordinate 792,530 of QLTV01000641.1, read as the reverse complement.
TAAGAGGGACAGTAATCCTCCAAACTTCTCATGATGAGTGATCAAAAAATTCCAGAGTTAGCACAGCTAGCTGTATTCAGAATACTTTTAAAGGTATGATAGAAGCTCAGTAACTTACAGGTTTAAGATAACTGAGGGACATTCATAATGGTATACATTTAAAATGCATTTTAACCCACTGATCAGTGTAAAAAAAAACCCCAAAGCAGGGAACAATTAAAAAGCAATTGACAATAAATTAAAAACAATTAAAATTAATATGTATTCAATACAATTTTCTAAAAATAACATGGTTAAAATAATTATCAGCTTCAGAGCTAAGATTAATTTGGATAGTAATTTGGTCAGATCTGTTACAGAGACACATTTGCTTGCACATGTACATGTTCACTACACTTAGATATTATTAAAATCAATGAGTTTTGAGAAAGCCATTATTTAAATTTCAATAGGAAGAAGCAATTATTATTTCATCCAATTCACTCTCAGTAACAACTGATGAAGTTTAATTCACTGAAATCTTCATTTCCATTTTTAAAATTCAGTTGTATGGAAGGCTGGCTATATTCCATTTCCATCATAATAATTAATTGTTGTTGTGTTTATTTTAGCTTTATCAATTAAATTCAATCTTTTCTTTCTGATTATTTCTTCTGGTATTCACTCCAAACTACTCTAATCAATAAATATTGATTAGATATTGCCAGATGCAAAGTGAATGTTTTTAAGAGCAGAAAGGAGTATTCATGGGTGTCCTGCTTAATTTACACAGGAAAAACTGGGGGAGGCAGGGGCAGGAAGTATACATCTACCTTGAACTCTCCTCATTGGCTAAAATATTTTATTCTGGATCACTGTTGCAATCTCCTAGGATTGATGGGATTTATAGTTAATCCCTGAATCTCAAAAAGATGTGGTCATCTCCATGGTCACATCATCTTTCAATGGAGATTCTTAAATGAAAGAAACACATCTATCTTCCTCTGAATTTTTTTCTTTTAAAAAAGAGGAGTGCTATGACTGGACTTGCACTTCCTGGTCTGGATCTCTTATGGGCTCATTTTGAGTATGATTCAACTAGCATAAGAATATTTTCTGCTCATTTTGCTGAGTGCAGGATGCAGCTTTTTCTTCCAGTCCTGTCTTGATCCTATGAACCATGTCAACACTTTGCTTTTTGGAAAGACAGGTAGAGGGGAGGAAGGGGACTTTACTGAAAGGGGATGCAAACACAGGAGTTGAGCCCCATCAAAAAGTGAGTCTCTTACACGAGTGCAGAACTTAGATCTTTGAGGGGCTTCTCAAGAGGTTTAACTTATTTTCATTGCTTTGATTTTCAGTTCCATATACCCCACTCCAATTCAATGTTTTAAGCAACAGAGGGATATTTCCTCTAAGGTGTTTGCAAGATTAAAAAAAATATTTTAGATCTAAACTTGACATCTTCCAAAACTGGATGAATTTCTTTGCCTTTTTTTTTTTTTTAGAATCTGAGAAAAAGAATGTTCCACACAATTCTTTAACAACCAGCAGCTTTAAGCCAAAAGTTCCTGATGGAAACATTTGATTCTATTATGAGAGAGAGAGATAGAGAGATTAAGGAAAAGTAAAATAGAAAATGATCCCAAAGCAACTGAGTACATTATAGATTTCAGCACTAACCATAAATCCATCCCAAAGTGCATTTCTCTGAATGCTTATGGAGTGCACTGTAAAAGAGCTAAGCTTCCTGATATAAATGGGGATTCTGCTAAATGTTGCAGTCAGTGCGTGTACGTGAGTTATTACTGCAACCATCATCATGTACAGAACACAGCAAAACTAAAGCAAACTCTGCTGTCCTTTAAGGTGAAATAAATTAAGCTGCTCAAAACAAGAGAAATAATCATAAAAATGAAAATGAATGTGTTACTTCCAACCCTTCTTTAAAGTTAGAGCTGATTTGCATTTCCACTAAAGGTATGATTGTCATAAAACATCACTTAAGGAGTCCTATTCATGCCAGCTCTCTCTCCAGGGGTCAATTGTGTGGGTGTGTAATTGCTGTCATGTACATGATGACCTCATGTATTCTCAAAAGGAATTATGCTTGTAGTCCCAGAAAGCTTAAAGTATTTTCCGTGATCACCACTACATGTGCTATTTGTAAGAAGATGATTTTCCTCTCTAAGGATATACTGGTTGTTCTGGAGATGTGGAGATTAGAGGCGTCCACATTGACCTACCAACCTGATATTAATAAAGGAGAATATTTGTAGCTCAGGGTTGAAATGAGGGGTCTTTGATGCTCTCTGAGCTTGGTTGTTTTCTTACAGACGTAAGCAAGAAAACAACCAAGTTCAGAGAACACTAAGGACCTCTCAACCTGATATTGTTTATTCATGTGGACCAACATCTCTCTGAGGTTGTGCATTGCCTCTCTTCAACTGGAAGGGACAAGTGTAATGGGCTGTAAGAATAAGACCGAGAGGAAGAGCTGCCTGGAGAAATTAAAATCAAAGTTCAAAGCAGGTATGATAAATAAAATCAAAGTTCAAAGCAGGTATGTAATCTGAGCACCTCAAGAGTTGATTCTCCCTAGTCATCTGGAACATAAGGGACAGGCAGAGAAGTGGCACATTCAGACTTGCAAGATTTGCTTACTGTCATCTTATAATAATAAATTAGTACTCATGATTTGGTTTCCTGGTTTGGACCATCTCAAAGGACTGACGGCAAAGGACGGCTTCTGGGTCAGATTTTGCCTTAACAATGTTAATCTGTCCAGATGCTCAGCTTGTTTAGGAATGACTCTTCTTTCTGTTCTAACTTTTCTCCATCTCGGTTGCCATTGGCAGCTGCTTGTTATAGCTCAGTTGCTTCTATCACTTACGCCAACAAATGCTGGGAAGACAGACTCGGTCTTCTGGGAATTAAGGAGTGTAATATGACAAGAGTGTTGGCCTGTAAGGATTCAGGTCTCTCTTGGGCTCCATCTCATCAAGTATCTCTCTCCCTACCTTAAGCCACTTTGGAGGTCTTGCACAAAAATGCATCAAGGGAAGGCATCTTGAAGGGGGCACAAATTACATACAAGTACCTGTAATGGCCTTAAGTAATCCAAAGCACCATTTAAACTCTTCGTTTTGTGTATCAGGAATGGATGGAGCCCTCCCCGCTTCATTTCCATAGCAACTAATGTATTTCGAATGGGAAAAATGGAAGAAGATGGGAAATGATCAAAGGCTAATTGAGTTAAGTAGCTTGAACAAAAGAGGTGCCCATAGGTTGAGCTGTTACTGAGTTTGGCTGCTCCTTCTTGTAGACTTGAACTTCACATCCTCAAGGTTAGAGAATGGGAGAAATTCCTGCTGATAATATTACAAACCAATGCTGATCTGCACTGTCCACCCTCATTTGTTAGTTAATTTACCATAATTCACATTACCTATTGTTGTTGTTCTTAAATTCAATGTTTTTTAATGAAATTTATTTGTTAGATTTCTAACAGTAGCTCTGCTCTCTGGATTCTGTCCCCCCCTCCCAGGATAGACAGTCCTCGATTTATGACTGCTTATGACTGAAGTTATGACAGACCCCAAAAAAGAGACTTATGACACAGATTCAAAGTTATAATGGCCGCTTTCCCTGTGATCGATTGACTGCACTTTGGTTGCTTAGCAACCGACCCTAATTTACAGCCATGTGCAGTGCCCCATGGTCATGTGACTATGATTTATGACATTTTTATTGGAAACCAATGTTTACTTCTGATTTCCATCAAAAAAATGCCCAAGATCAAACAATGGGTTTGGTTAACAACCAGAGTGCTTGCTACCACTGCAAAAAAAAAAGTTGTAAAATTGGACATGGTCATGATTTATAGCCAAAACTACAAGCGCCATTATAGTCATAAATTGAGGACCATCTGTTTGTTGTTTGTTGACCAACATTATTGTTGTTCAGGAATAACCCAGCCCTCATTGAAATCATCATATAAATATAAGGTTTCAGTGGCGATACTTGCTCCACCTCTTGTTCTCTTATACTACATTTCTTTGAAAATCCCACAAGTCAGCAAGAACACAAGCCATCTCTTTCTTTGCAAAATAAGGCTCAGTAAAGTATCGAGAGGATTGTTCTTCAGATAAAGGTAAGTGCACCAGGAAAACTAATTAATTCTGGACATCATAAATGAAATGACCCAATCTTATCCCTGTCACATTACACTGGAAGCTTTGCAATGAATGGCACAGGTATCAGGCACCAAATAAACTCTCGGATTTTCTTTCCTTGTGCTGAAGATGAAAGTTAAACTGAAACCCTTAGCGGGGTTACAGCCCTGCCAACTACTGCGACTTCTTACAATGCTCTTTAGCTCTCTTCTCTAAAAAAATTAAGTTTGACCCCAGCTGTCAAAAACTCATGCAATAGGAATGATTATGGCATGGTGAAAAAGCATCTAAAATGGGCAAATAGGGGCAGAAACATGAAAACAATGTAAGAAGAAGCCTTACAACATTTCATTAGCGCAGACAAATGGAAGTAACAGAATAACAGAGTTGAGAAGGGACCTTGGAGATCTTCTAGTCCAACCCCCTGCTCAGGCAGGAAATTCTATATCATTTCAGACAAATGATTGTCCAATCTCTTCTTAAAACCTCCAGTGTTGGAGCATTCACAACTTCTGGAAGCAAGTTGTTCCACTGATTAATGGTTCTGTCAGGAAATTTCTACTTAGTTCTAGGTTGCTCCTCTCCTTGATTAGTTTCCATCCGTTGCTTCTAGTTCTGCCTTCAGGTGCCTTGGTGACTAGGTTGACCCCCCCTTCTTTGTGGCAGCCTTTTAGTTATTGGAACACTGCTATCCTGTCACTCCTAATCGTTCTCTTCATTAAACTAGACATACCCAATTCCTACAACTGTTCTTATGTTTTAGCCTCCAGTTCCCTAATCATCTTTGTTGCTCTTCTTTGCATTCTTTCTAGAATCCCAACATCTTTTTTATATTGTGGCAACCGTATGAGGACATATTAGGAAGAGACGACAAAAAGAGACGATAATCCATTTCATAGACAGAGGACCTGTAATGTTTGTGAAATCCAGTTAGAGTGATCCAGTTATCCAGTACTTCAGGACCAAATTTTTGACTGCAGAAAGGGAGCCTCCCTATTAGCATCAATTAGAAAAACTTCAAGCTTGTTGAGGATCCGTAGACTATCCTACAGCTACCAAATCATGGCTATTTATTTATTATTTATTTTATTTTATTTATTTTATAAAATTTATATGCCGCCCAACTCCCGAAGGACTCTGGGCGGCTTACATCATAAAAAATAAAACATATAAAAAC
>QLTV01000641.1:767821-784003 GCA_003457575.1 Thermophis baileyi | reverse complement strand
GGATGGACCCTGATGAAACACGCCCAGGAGGCCCACTGCTAAACGGCCTCGACCGTCTCCCTCCCAGACAGCTGGATGATTACAAACAGAGGCCATCTGTGAGTTGTTCCATTACAGTTTCAAAAGTTTTTCACTCTCTCAGAGGCAGGAAAAGTGTGTGTGCCTGGAACAAACAGTCCCGTTTCAGGTTTCAACACACACACAGCTGTCAGATCAGACCAGCAATTCACCCAAGGCCACAAGGCTTGGTCAGAATGTTTCCTCTGTGGTTTAGTTGAGAGGCATGCGGAAACAGGAGAACAAATTACAGGTAGTCCTTGACTTATGACCACAATTGAGCCCCAAAATTTCTGTTGTTAAATGAGTTTTGCCCCATTTTACGACCTTTCTCGTCACACTTGTTAAGTGAATCACTGCAGTTGTTAAGTTAGTAACACGGTTGTTAAGTGAATCTGGTTTCCCCATTGACTTTGCTTGTCAGAAAGTCGCAAAAGGTAATCCAGGACACTGCAATCGTCATAAATGTGAGTCAGTTGCCAAACATCTAAAGTTTGATCACGTGACTAATGGGGGATGCTGCAACGATCGTATGTGTGAAAAATGGTCATGTCACTTTTTTCAATTGTAACTTTGTAACGTAACTTTGAACGGTCACTAAATGAACTGTTGTAAGTTGAGGGCTACCTGTATATGTGATAATATCTCTACACACACACACACACACACACTTTCTCTCCCCCACCCCCCAAGAGGAGAGCATAAAAGCAACTGCTTAAGCATTAATTCTAACTGAATGGGGCCTTGTTAAATTTATTAACATGAAATGAAAAATCCCCAACGTGTTTTTGAACTGTCATGCTACCCAGAGGCAAGAAATTTTAATTAACCCCCCCTCCTCCTTTAAGCACTCCGTATGATATACAAGACTCCATTTTTCAACACTTATTTTCCAAGCTTCTTCCTTGCCATTGCTACCCTGCCTAAATGTCTGGGCTTCCTTTTCCTTCAGTTTCCTTGCATATACAAAACACAAATCTGCGAACACATGGTATTAAAGTGTGAAATTGAAACATCACAAACGATTCTGTTATCCAGGCTGCCTCACTCGTAAACCTCATTTAGAGAACCATTTTCAATAGGATTTGACAATGGCACTGTAAATTCCCATCCAGAATGCTGACATGCTCAGGAATTCTAACAGCTATTGGTCATTTAGCTCTCCCAGCCAATGAATGCCAATTAAGAACTTCCGAGAAATTCACTCCTTCGCTGCATCGCAATGAGAAAATGTTCAATGTACATACACTAATTTCAATGCACTGCCTGGCCCAAACCTTCACTTTTCTAAGTATACCCGCGGAGTTCAAATTCGCTTAAAAAGTGCGTCCAAAAACGTGCATATTAAAAAACACACATTTCCAAGTAGATTTTTTTTAAATGAAAATAAAATGAGAAAAAGTGATACAGGCCGATCCAAAGTTGGGGGGGAAAAAAAGGAGAAACAGAACAAATTTAAAATGGTCAAATCTGGGCCTCTCTGTTGCCAGCGTTCCCATGTGCGGTGGTAAATGAAGCAGAATTTGGGGGCACATCCCCAATCTAAACCCATCACAAGAGTTGAAGTGAATTAGAGCAGCTATATGCCATCCATAGTCATGCCTTTGTATAACCATTTGTGGCTCGAATTAATTCTCAGAACATTAACTGCTGCATCATCCTTTTGCTACTATAATCTAGAATTCCTCTTCCAAGAAGGGATTTCTCTGGTTCGCCATGCACTCAAAACTCTCTTCCTTCTCGTGACAACAAGCAGCTATGAAACAGCCTCTATGTAGCACCTACTGACAAGTTAGCCTTAGGACAAATTCCTCGTGTCACCACAGGGATGGAAAGCAACATCAAAGAGCAGACAGTTAGCATTATCCTCTGTACCTGTAGACAGCTCTCTTGTCAGCCTCCAGCTGTGCCTGAGGGTCGATCGGGGTGCTGGGTAAGGGAGCATTGGTTGCTGCCGAGGGTGTGGTGACGTGCACCGGCTGTGCTTTTGCCGGCTGCTGGGCTGTGGCTGTCATCTGTTAAGAAGAAGCACACGAGAAAAGCAAAAGGGTTGAAGGACCAAGAGAATCAAACCCTGAGTAGACAGTGACATTGCAAGGGGAGTGAGCCACCATCTCAGGATCTTTGAGAGGTTGTTGCAAATATATTAGAGGATTAAAAAAAAAAAGTTTCTGTATCCAACGTGGAAGCATGAATCGCTAGCCTGTGAGAGATTGAGGTTAAGTATCTCATCTTGGAAACTGTAAAAAAAGGTGGTAAAATCAGGCATGACTTACTTAACAACCTCCTTGTTAGCAATGAAAATTCTGGTGCCAATTGTGGTTGTAAGTCGAGGACTACCTGTACTTATCTCAATTTACGACCACAATTGAGCCCCAAAATTTATGTTGTTCAGTGAGAAATTTGTTAAGCGAGTTTTGCCCCATTTTACAACTTTTCTCGCCACAGTTGTTAAGTGAATCACTACAGTTCTCAAATTAGTAACATGGTTGTTACTAACCATGGTTGTTACTAATCATGTTACAAGGCTTCCCCCTTGACTTTGCTTGTCAGAAGGTCGCAAAAGGGGATCACGTGACTCAAGAACACTGCAACCATCATAAATGTGAGTCAGTTGTCAAGCATCCAAATGTAAATCACATGACCATGGGGATGCTGCAACGGTCATAAGTGTGAAAAATGGTCATAAACTCACTTTTTCAGTGCCATTGTAACTTCAAATGAACTGTTGTAAGTCATGGACTACCTGTACTAAAATAACAATATTTGTATCAATTTAGGGTGAAATCTTACAGACACGTACTTGGAAGAAAACTCTACTGAACATACTAGAAGTTATTTTGGAGTAGACATGCTTAAATAATCAAATCATGGAGGGGAAAGTCTATAGTTGTTCTCATCATTTTCAAATTAATTGCTCTAAAAAGGTCTTTCTGAACCTCATAATCTTTAATGTCAGAGCTGTAACTTTCTAAAATTCCCAATCAGCAATGCTAGTGCATTCACAAAGTATCCCAAATATGACAAAAGTTAGCCATGTAGCTGGGTGACTTTGGCCAGGAAGTATTCCTCAGCTCAATCTACCCAAATACTAGATTACTGTTAGGAGATAAAACTGGAGAAGGGAGTACTATATCACCTTGAAACCCCAAGGGCAAGGGAGAATGAGACTCTAACAAACAAATACATATAATGCCTTCCCAGATGGATAATTAACAAGTTGGTTTGTGTTCATAAAAATAGACAACTCAGTGTCATACTAAAAATGGGGTGATATGTTCCAATAGCTAAGCGGCGAAGAAGAGGGGGTCAACCTATTCTCCAAAGCATCTGAAAGCAGAAGAAGAAGCAATGGAAGGAAACTAATCAAGGAGAGAACCAATCTAGAAATAAGGAGAAATTTCCTGACAGTGAGAACAATTAGTCAGTGAAGTGACTTGCCTCCAAAAGTTGTAGTTGCTCCATCACTGGAGGTTTTTAAGAAGAAATCGGACAGCCATTTGTCCAGAATGGTATAGGGTCTCCTGCATGAGTAGGTGGTTGGACTAGAAGACCTTCAAGGTCCCTTCCAACTCTGTTATTCTGTTACTCTATTCTGTTAAATCCCCACACTAAGAAAATGCATCCCAGTCAGCATCAATGAAAGACAATTCTCCCTCAGGGGAAAATGAGCTGAAAACTTCAGAGTAAATGAAAGCAACAGCCTTTAAACAAAATAGGAACAGCACAAGTAAAGGAAGGATAAAAGGAGGCTCTCAGAGTTAAAAATCCTCAGAAATGCACGGTGAAAACAGCTTGTTATCTTTATTGTTGATGGGGTGGACACAGCTAACGAATCGCTGTGGAAATTCTAAACAGGATTTTACCAAATCGTATTACATCCACTGCTCCAGACGAATGCATTTCACAGACAAATGACCAGAGATCTGTGTAATGCAAGAGATTTTGAAGCTTTTGGAAAGAATGTAAAACAAGGGTTGATTCATTGGAACGTAATGGCCATTGTCATCAGTTAACAGAGTTCTGCTCCAAAACTATGGAGCGCCTTGCCAGTTTTTTCAACCTTAATGGAATCAGAAGGGGGATGCTACAGACCAATCAAAGCACTGGCTAACACCTTTCCACCTTTGTGTATTTTTCCAAGTCTTTTAGAACTACCAACACACCTTTTGCATCTAAATAACGCAAAGTCAACTAAATCAATCAAGTATTTATCTCTTTCTTTGACTCAATTTATTTTTCCTAAACTATGTGGAAAGTAGGGTCATCGTAAGTATCATAGTCTATTTAGTATTAAGCATTTATTTACTGCATACACAGATTGCATCACATGTTAATCCAACAGAGAGTATGACAGAAAACCACAAACCTCTTTCTAGGAGGGAGAAAGCTTTTGAGAACTGACAAAGCCTATTTTAATACGGGACTAAAAAAAAAAAAACCCCACAGAGCTGTTTCTGATGTTTGAAGGCTGTCTTTGAGCCAATGGATTGGCTGTAGCAGAGGTGGGACGGGGTAGCTTGTCTGCCGTAAATGTCACATTTCATTTTTATCAGTCTTTTTCCACTAGCCTCTCACAAAATTAGAAGGAAAAAAAATCCCCCAACAGCCTGACTTTGGTGAGAAAGACTGACAAATGATGAAGCTCTTCTATTGTCAAAAATGTCTTTCAATTCCCCACAGCTGTTAACTACATTTCCCTGCTGCCTCTTCTGCCTCTAGTTTCAGCTGCCTAAGCAAGAAAAAAGTCACTCTCAAAGAATAGCTAATGAGAACTGGATCTGCATTTAGTAAAGCGCCAGGTCTATTCAACTTTCATGCACTGGAGCTGGGGTGGGCTGATGGGGAAGGAAGGAACCAAGAGGTGCAGCCAAGCGAGGGAACAATGACAGAGAAGTCCCACAAAGCCATAAAAGCCCCGCCGAGGTATCATTTGTACAAAGTGACCTTTCTCACCAGAGGGAGTCATTTTAGAGAGGAGGATAACGAGGCCCATGTGACTTGGAGAAGAGGCTCCTCATCAAAGATTACACTCCTTGACAAGGTGGCAAAGCCATCTCTGCATTGTTGAGCACAGCACCTTTGCCCCGGTCTCTTGGAAAGACCAAAAGCAAGACAAAGGGACATTTGCTCACTTTTGTATTCTTGCACCTGCTGTCCTCCTCGTGTGGTAGAACTACAGCTCTGTTTACCTGTGCAGTTTGGGAATTTGCTGTGAGAAAGTCTTTATTTTTAATGTTTCTTGAGATGACTATCATTCTATGGAATATAAATGTTTAAACTGTTGTTTGCTTGTTTCTAATTTTTTTCCATAACTCTCAGTCTTCTGCAAGAATAAATAAAGAACTTGTAGCACTTTGTATTCCATTGAGAATTTGTAGCACCTTATATTCCATTGAGATAACTATGGAATATAAATGTTTAAACTGTTGTTTGCTTGTTTCTAACTCTTTTTCATCATTCTCAGTCTTCTGCAAGGATCAAGGACTTGGGACATCTTAAAGTTTAAAGAATATATATTGTCATAGACCTCCAAGTGGCCTCAACAATTCTCAGAGTGAGTGCTAATGGGAGCCATGGTGGCGCAGTGGTTAGAATGCAGCACTGCAGGCTACCTCTGCTGACTGCCGGCTGCCCAGAAGTTTGGCAGTTCGAATGTCACTGGCTCAAGGTTAACTCAGCCTTCCATCCTTCTGAGGTGGGTAAAATGAGGACCCAGGTTGTTGGGGGCAATATGCTGACTCTGTAAACCGCTTAGAGAGGGCTGTAAAGCACTGTGAAGCGGTATATAAGTCTAAGTGCTATTGCTATTGCTAATGACCAGATGACTGCAAGGAATATAAATCCTTTCATCCTCCACCATTCAGTCAGAACCGAAGAAGCTTCTTGGATGAGAAGTGAAATGTCTTCAAGGAAAAACTAAGAAAGTCCAGTTATGTTTTGGAAAAGCACCTTTGAGACAATCATGACCTGGATGACTGAGAATCTCCATGGACATTGTCACAGACAATTTATGGATCCCAATCTACCTCATGAAATGCAAGGAGGGGATAATCCATGAAATCTTCTGCTTTAATACATTACTTAGTCTTTTAACTGGTAATTCTTGCTCACTCTTGTATTCTCCAATCTGCTCTCCTCCTGGAATTGTAGAACTATAACTCCATTTTGAGCTAGCAACTTGTGTACTTCCTTTTAGCACCTCCTTTGGGAATTCAAGGAATTGTGGTCTGAACCATATGAAAGCCACAGGTTGGGAAATCAAACACAGAATTGGACTAGTGCTCCATTTAGCATTTATTGTTGATGCCAATTAGTGATTGTGGTCAGACGTTTAGGAAGGGTTTATTTTTCCCCCTAGCCCTAACTTGAGAAGCCGCAAACTAAATTTGGGGTCTTCTATGTATAGGGTTAACAGTTGATGCTTTAGTTTCCAGTTTGGGGAAATCAGAAAATAGCTAGTGAGAGATACAGATGTGCAATTAAGTAAAAGAAAACTTTAGTTGGTTTTATGGTTTGTGTTAAACAATCTTTGTTTTGTTGATTTGTTTTGCATTTTTTTAATCCAACCAATTTTTTTGCAGATGTTTACCTTCCTAACATACGGATTCGTTTTTATTCAGTTCTCCTAATCTACATAATTTTAAATTAATTTTGCCCCAAGAAAGTCTTTACTTTTAATGCTTCTTGAGATAACTATCATTCTATGGAATACAAATGTTTAAACTGTTGTCTGCTTGTTTCTAATTTCCCCACCCTACCCCCATAATGCTCCATTCTTCTGAAACAATAAGTAAAGAACTTGTGGCACCTTAAAAACATTAAGATTAAAAAACATATTGTCACAGATGATTTATGGATCACAATATTTCCTCAGGTGCAAGGAATAGATGGCAATCCATGAAATCTGATGTAATACATTAGTCTTTTAACTGCTGCAGGATCCTATTATGTCCCAGAGAAGGAACCTGTCTTACTTAAACAAATTTATTATAACAAGTCTGCCTACCAATGCCTTCATGAGGTGAACACCTTTAATGTCTCCAGACAATTCCATTATTTTATTTACAAAAGCAAGGATTGGAATTAGAGCAGGAAATTTCTAGGGGACAAACCACCTCTTCAAACCTTTCTGTTCCCTTACCAACAAGCTTCTGAAACATGGTCCAAACTGACCTTATCACTGAACGCCTGAAGCTCTGAAGAGGACCTTGCACACTTAGGAAGCTTGACACCTTCCATCATGATTTTAACTTCCTCTGTGCAAGTGGACATCTTTGGAGGTCTCAAATTTAAGGGGAGTTTGTTGAAAATGATGGGCAGCTGGAGGAGTTGAGTAGTCAATAGCTTTGTAACTCCCCCATGATCCAATAACCTTAAAAATGAAAGAAGGAACACGAAATGATCAGCAGAGATCATTTGCTGAAGTAAAGTAAATGGGCTTTTTATTTAGACTTATCTCAGGAATCTTTAAGGGAATGTTTAAGTTATGAAAGGACATTTGATAGACGTGAACCTGTCAGTTAAAAGCTTCCATGAAGATTCTAAGGGACTCAAAGCTATCAATGTATAGTTCATCTGCAAAGCAAAGGAGAACATGGCTGAAATAAAAAAGAATTATGTACAGAACAGATTTTTTAAAAAATATAGAAAGAGGGTATGCTAAAACCAAGCCACTTTGTAGATTTAATAGGTGTATTCGGAAAGAAACCAATCAATATGATTTCATTTCAGTCCCACCTAGAAGAAGTCCCTTGAGTTTACTAAGCAAACATGCAAATACACACACAAAGAATGTGTGCCTGTTTGCTTCCTTATTTTTGTCCTTACTTTTAACTTATTTAAAATAATAAACCCAGATAAAGTGATGAAGCCTCCTCAAAGAAGTTTTGAAAAACACATAGTATTTATAGTAATAATGTATAAATTATAAATTGATGGTACTGACAGCCTGAGACATTTCACATTTTAACAGCTGTAAATGCTCCAATTCATAAAGTGAGGATGTATTCATTTGAAAGCAGATGGGAACTTCTAATTCTTTAATGGCCATTTAAAAACAGTGAAATAGCCACTTGTCCATTTCATGGGGGAAGTTCTCTATGAATGAGGCCACCATACAAGAGGTCCCACTTCTATGCCAGGCCCTCTAGCTCATCTTACCAGTGATAGGAGAGTCCAGCGAGAGCCAAATAAATTCATTAAGATGCAAGGAGTCCTTTAGTTAAGCTTGTCCCAACTGGTGGAATATTGGATAGTCTCCAACTTGTAGATTTATACAAGCTGACCACCAGCTGCCAAGAGGCAATATCATGTTTGTGAGCTTTCTAAATGCATCAGGTTGGCCAATACTGAAGCTAGCCTGGATGGGTATTGGCGGGATTTGTCAGAGCTTTTTTTCTACATAAGTTATTTAAGGCATAAAAGCTGATTTTAAACTGGGATCCAGAAACACACTGATCAGTTCAACTGATACGGAATTTGGATTAGATATACTGACTTTGGATAAATATCCTATTCAAGAAGTTATCCCCCCCAAAAATACTGAGCAAAGTGATATAGCAGAAATGGCTAGATTCATAAGAATAAAAACAGAATAGGTGAGGGATGGCAGCTAGTTGTAGTTTGCATTATGTGAATGCAAACAATCCCCAGGGTCTGCTAAATAAAACAACCAGGGAAAGGAAAATCAGGAAGACAATTGGCCAAGAATGCTAGAAGCCTACTATAGGGCTAAACCAGGGGTGTCAAACTCGCATTGTCACGTGACGTATCGGGACTTTTCCCCCCTTCGCTAAACCGGGCAGGGGCGGAGCCAGCACATGATGCATCTGGCCCGTGGGCCGCAAGTTTCACACCCCTGGGCTAAACTGATTCAATATAATGTGGCATTTTGGAAACACATCTATGTGTTGAAGAGCTGAAGTTTAGTGAACAAAACATCCGATCTGTGAGGTGATTTCAGGATCAGGGATAACAAGCTCTTTTTCAAGATGGATGTTGCTCTGAGGATTGTGCTAGGGTTGTCCTCCCAATAGCAACCAGGATTTGGACAAAAAGGGAGCAAGGAATGACACAACTGAAACAGATTTACATTTAATTTTTAAAATACAATTAGCATAATTACTCCCTATATAAGCAGCTGCTTTCTCCTTCTGTAACACTGAATATAACAATTCAGAGTCACATTTCTTGTGTTCGGCAGCCTTATAAACCTGATCACTCATTCAGCCAATCAATTTTGGCAAGTTCTGGACCATATCCAATATTGTCGGAGGATTAAATCATCCCTGTGTAAATAATACAGTAGGCTAATGTAAAATGGTTTAGGGTTCAGTTATTTCCTATGTTCCTAGAAGCACCTTCTGAAATGGACTTGATGTTTGGAGATATTCTACTGGAAATCAGTGCACTTCTATCAACACTAGCCAGGAATCCAATGGGATCTAATCAGTTCCAGTTGCATTCCAGTTATTTTTCCCCCCCAACATAAACAATTATTTTATGGCCTTGCAGAAAGCTGCAAGCATTTTTAAAAAATGGTTAAAGAGCAGAAGATAAATTGTCCTGCACTGCAAAATCAAGACTTTAACATGCAAGGAAGCAATTATAAGGCTTTGCCAGGTTGTAGTTTAAATTGCAAGCCCTTTTTCTAACCCAACTTTGATGGCAAATGACTCGCCCATTCAAAGGCTATCTAAGAAACACAACCCCATTTTTTTTTGAAAGAAAACTTTTGCAAGTTTTCCTAAAAACTAAAAATTTTGACTGGTGATAGTTGCTGATGTCACAGATCTATTGTTGGATTCGGTATTCCAGTGTGGAAACAGTGAAGTGTGGTTTGGCACAATTTTGGCCAACCAGGAAACATGTATTCGATGCAGTGATCACTTTCTCCTGGGACATGAAAGTGTTTTGACACAGTGATGAGCCACGGGGTTCTTTCAGCAGCTGTGATTTGTTAATCCACAGTATAATGTGAATTAAATTAGGCTCTTCACACTTAACTAACCTCAATCTGCATTCTTTGTAACACTTGAGGTTTCTGATTCTGCTAACAGCCTAATCCCTTCAGCTCCAAACTTCTCCCAGCTGTTGGTTTGCAGCAGTTATGGAAGGATTCCAAACATTCAGGGCCAGAAAACTTAATCCTAAAGCTGTTAGGCTCTACCAAAATAACAAGAACCCCCAATTTAAAGCTCTTAGCCTTAATTAACAGGAAAGGAGGCATTCAGGGCTGTGCTGAAACACAGAGCTTAGACACAGTCTTCTCCAACAGCCTCTTGCCCAGATTTCTTCATGTTAGAATTTTAGATCAGGCAGGGTGTTGCAAATATCAGTCACAATATCCTATAATATGAAGGGCAATCCAATGGTATGGATCAGTTTCCATCCATTGAGCATCTAGTCTTTAAGTGTACGGGTATTTAAAGTATTGGTTCAGTGCCAACACCTGTGTGCACATTTGCAGAAGCGATGGGTGAATCTGTCAATTCAATTTTTGCTCAATATCTCTCTTTGAGTCCTGTTGGGAATTTCCTTCTCTGTTTACACATTTCACCAGAAAGAAAACTAGCAAAACTTTCATGAACATTTAAAGTAATTGAAATTCAACATATGTAGAAGGGATGGGTTGGAGAAAGCTGTGTTAGAGTGTTCCTAATCTACAAAGATACATATGGCTGCCTCTAAGGACAGATTAGACTACTTGAAAAAAAAATAAAAGGTTTATTGTACTGAGAGCCCAGAATTAGTTCCTGGAATCCTAGGAGCTGGGTAATTGGCTCAGCTCACTTATCCCAGTTTTATCTTAGTCAGGCCTTTTCTTCCTAAGAGTTTTGTTAATTGTCCCGGTCTTAGCACTGTAATAAATTGAGAGAAGAGGGAATTATACCATTAAACCAAATAATATTTTCAATCCAGGGCATTGCAATCCAACAAGATTAAAAATGGTATGAATTAAACCACACATTGCCACTATAGTTTTTACTATTCGTATTACAGATAGAATAGAATAGAATAGAATAGAATAGAATAGAATAGAATAGAATAGAATAGAATAGAATAGAATAGAATAGAATAGAATTCTTTATTGGCCACGTGTGATTGGACACACAAGGAATTTGTCTTTGGTGCATATGCTCTCAGAGTACACACAGAGTTCCCAGCATTAATAGGAACACTCAGGGTTGTGACTCCTAAGCTGGGAGAATGGGTCCAACAGATCTCAGGAACAACATCAAAGCTCTCTGTCCATAAGAGCGCAGTGCTAGAAAGAGCTAGGATATTGTGCAGAATCCTCAAATTTCCAGGTGTCTAGTTGAGGTTGAAGAAGACACAGATCATCCATAAATAATATCGAACCATCAGCATTTATAGGATATGTATCCTTTTCACACATGTGCAATGCCAAGACACATACCCCAAAAAGGGGCAGGGCTTGTGTTGAGACCTAACTTTAGTCATTCTGTTGTTCTTGTCCCCCTGCAGATACCACTTAGAGGAACCATTTCTCATGACAGAAATGATAAGTGAAGTCCTTATCCTTACACGTGTAATAATGGTGCTACTTAGAGATATCATTGTGTAGCAATTAAAACATGGATCATCAACCTGGAAAGCTCCCTCAATGCCTGCCCTGTCTTGCTGCTGATATTCTTGCTGATACTCTTTTCAAATATCCCTTTTAAAGAAAAGAAGAAAAGTGTATATGCTGCAAAGTATTTTTTTTTCTTTATGAGAAGTCTCACTACACATATTCTTAGAAAATAAAAAGAGAAGGTGGCTAAAACTCAGGATTTTCTTTGGAAGAGCACCTATTTGCCCTGAAGAAAAAAAAAGCAAAGGTAAACTGAGGTGATAGACAGCCTATCTTGAAGGAAATTAAAGAGGCTGGCAGACAGAAGCTCAAACATTGCCTCTGGTAAAATCAGTATGTTGGATTGAACTATTCCTACTGGCAGAATCCATTTTATAACTAGACAACCCCAAGGAAGCCATTTTGGGAGAAGATCCGCAACATATTCTCAAAATTTCATCTGTGTCTCTGGGGCCTATCTGATTTTAGAGTGTCTAAATCTCATTTTATCCATGAAGCTGAATGGTTGACCTTGAGTTGGTCACTTTGTGGATCAGACAGAGATGTTAAGAAGATCGAAGGGAGAGAGAGATGAGAAAATCAGCCCTGTCTTTGTGGTGAAAAGAATTTTCTCAAGACAAAGCTTTGAACTCACACAGGCCTAGTAAATGATAGAAAGGGACATTTTGATAAGACAAGGATGTCCATTGTTAGATGGCAAATATTTTACAATAATCTGTAGGAATTCTTTATATTTATGAGACTTTTAAGACACAAACTGCAAGCTTTTTTGCAGCACATTTGTGGCTCTTCCAATTTGCCCCCTTATTTCTAAATGAAAGCTGAAATTCCCCTACTTTCAGCAGCTGGAGCTTTATAGAAAACAAAACAAAACCTTAACTTAAGGTAATCAGAAAGCTTATGTAAATATGGAATATCCCTGGTATAAAAACTTGGTCATGCAAGCCCAGGATTTCCTTTTCCACAAACAAAACACATTTATTTTGAAATCTCTAAGAAGAATTAAAGCTGAACCACCTCTTTATCGTAGTTAAAAAACAACTTGATTACATTCTGATGGAGTTTAAAACTAAATTTAATTATAAATATATAATACAACAGCAAGAAATGAATTCATTTGGCTTTTGATTTTTAACCTGTTGGAGAGGATAAGCTAAGATCAGGCTATGAACATTGGCTTGGTCTGCAATAAGAAACTAACATGAGATCCAAATAAAATAGTAATAGCACTTAGACTTACATATACTGCTTCATCATGCTTTAAGCTCTAACTGGTTTACAGAGTCAGCATATTGCCCCAACAATTCAATTGAAGTCAATCTGATATCATAGGCCAATAATTTAGGCCATGCCATTATCTGGGTCCCCAATTTACCGACCTTGGAAGAATGGAAGACTGAGTCAACTTTGAGCATGTCAGAATCGAACTGCTGGCAGTTGGCAGAATTAGTCTGCAATACTGCAATTCTAACTACTGCACCACCACAGCTCAGTAAACTTGATCTAAAGAAGCCACTTTATTTTTCATAATCCTCAACCAGATATTCCCATTGCCCACTGAAGAGTTTTATTCCCCCGTGCTCCTCAGCAGCTGGCACAATGGGGTATGTTGACTTTTTCCATTCTTTATAAAAATATCAATTTTATACGGTTGACCATCTCACCAGAAGTGACTCTAGGTAGCATATTTTTATTTTACTTATTTTGTCTAATCTGTATCCATAAGTAATAACCACCATGGAAGATATCGGACAAGTAGCTATTGTCATAAATAGCCTTTGACAGATGTCTCCTGTATGAATGTGTCTAATCCCATTTCATGTCATCTAAGTCAATGCCCATCATCACACATTTGGCAGAGACACAGATTTAATTCTATTGCCCTAGTGAGTTCCACAGATTTAATTATCCTGGATGTAAAAAAAAAATGCAATGCTTCATTGTGAAAACACAATCTTGAAGTCCTCATCTGCGTAAACAGAAGGATTTACCTGTTAAACAAATATGGGTTATTTATTATTTTATTCTTCATTTGGTCAGCCAGAGGTTAGTTGCTAGTTTTAGTTAACATGATACCTGGATCATAAGCACAATGTATATATAAAAATAAGCCTTTCATCCTGGATGTGATTCACTCAGCTTTTTCTCTATTATTACTTAAAGCTTACATTAGAAGGAGAGGCAATATTACTTCACACAAAAACAGAGTATACAGTACACTCATAACTAAATAATGAAGCTTGTTTCCACAAGGTTTGTGAAGGACAGCAATTTATAATGCTTTGAAAAGGAATGAGATGCATTCATGGAGGATAAAGCTGTAATTCACAATATTACTGGGCCATAAATAATGAGGGAAGGCTAATATCTGCCTCCTGTTTATACAGTAACTTCCCTATGTTTGGCCACCATAGGAAGCCCCAAACCCAATAAAGACCTTTAGTCTAACCCTCATGGTCTCCTTCTGCTCTCTTCTAATTTCTACAAATTGAACTGGGAACAAAAGCATAATGAGCAACTCTGGGAGTTGAAGTCCACAAGTCTTAAAGTTGCCAAGGTTGTAGAGCCCTACACCACATGGAATGATTTATCAGAAATACAGGTAGTCCTTGACTTACAACCACAATTGAGCACAACATTTATGTTGCTAAATGAGACAATTGTAAAGTGAATTTTATGACCTTTCTTGCCACAATTGTTAAGTGAATCTCTGCAGCTGTTAAGTTACTAACACAGTTGTTCAGTAAATATGGCTTCCTCATTGACTTTGCTTGTCAGAAGGTTGCAAAAGGGGATCATGTGACCCTGGGACACTGCAACCGTCATAAGTAATGAGTCAGTTGCCAAGTGTCTGAATTTGATCACGTGACCATGGGGATACTATAACAGTTGTAAGTGTGAAAAACGGTCATAAGTCACTTTTTTCAGTATCATCGTAACTTCGAACGATCACTAAATTAACTGCTGTAAGTCGAGGACTACCTGTACTCTTTTCCTTTGGACATTTTTTTAAAGGAAATCCTCTCTGTTTAAAAAATATGACAACTGGTATTAAAAATGAAGGGGATTTCCCCCCCTCCTGACAGTCATTCTATCAATATCTAAAAATTCTCATCTTGAAGGAGCTCAGAATTATGACAATCTTTCCTTAGCCTCAAAATAACAACAACAATAACTATCATCACCAACTGATGTTAAAATATCAGTGGGCAGATGTTAGTGGCCCAAGGGTCTTCTGGGATGCTATAGGCATGAGCTATAGAGAGACATCACTTCTTTTTTTATAGACCTTAAATCTTCTACAGTTCTCCAAGGGAAACATTAACAGAGAAATAGAAGAGTGTCTCCTTATAGCTGGTGAATTTATATAACGTCCTTCTTCCAAATCTGATTCCTTCCAAATCCTGTAAGTTCTACTGTTGATATCTAGAAAGGAAATGCACCCAGAATTCCAGGTTTTGTCAAGGGGAATGTAAAATAAAATCAAGAGAAGAATTGGTGGCAGAGGGATATCATTGTCAATGGTTCTCCTATCTACACGGATTCATAATAGACAAAATAATTTATGGTTCTGAACATTGTAAGACTTGAGTTTGAAAAAGAATTGTGTAGCATTGATGAACATGCAATTGCTACAATGTATAACCTTGTATTGAAATTTAAAAGAGAAGAAGAAGAAGAAGTGAAAGATAAAGTGGGCTAAAATTTTTGGTTGTAATATACAGATGGAAGTATAGGAAAAGATGTGGTTGGAATGATTAAAATTTACACTGCTCCTTCTTGCTTTTCTCCTGCTCTCTGCAATAGTGTAGCATGCCTATAAATACTGTAAACGAGACTGGTGTGCTTGCAAAAGGAATACTCACCTGTTGGGGTTCTTGATAAGGGGGAGGGGGTACAGTCTGTGTGGCCATCATTGTCAGAGATGGCGCTGGGGAGACATGTTGCATCATGGGATTGATTCACATCTAGGACCTATTGACAGAAGAAAGTTCAATTGTTACAAAAGAAAGGAGAAAGGAGAGGACATTATTAGCACAATATTCACTCAAGTCATCTTTCCATACCAGATTGATGTTTCCTAAATTAATACAGAAAATTTTCCAATTCTGGTATCTTCCTGATGTGTAAGAAAAATGTTTTAATGCAAATCCCAGGAATACCTTTGGAAGACACCAGGAGAATATATGCTTGTTGAAAAACAATTATCCTATAGGACAGTGGTGGGTTGTGTTGGGATATTCATGAGCAGGAAGAGTCATGTGGTAACTCAGTCAGCCAATGTGAGTAAAGTGCTACTGAGTCTGTGCAAAAGGAATTAAGCAAGGAGCTGGACATGTTCTCCAGTCTCGGGTCTGTCTCTGTATCTCTCTGTGTGAAGACTTCAATATGTTGCCGTAAAGAAGAATGTATGGTATTGTAAATATTTTGATAAGATTATAAAGAAGTTATTTGATTCAGCAAATGCAGTCAACTGTGAGAGCTTCTGATTTATTTTTTCTACAATAGACAAACAAAATTCTCTA
>QLTV01000641.1:751410-765528 GCA_003457575.1 Thermophis baileyi | reverse complement strand
TGGGATATTCATGAGCAGGAAGAGTCATGTGGTAACTCAGTCAGCCAATGTGAGTAAAGTGCTACTGAGTCTGTGCAAAAGGAATTAAGCAAGGAGCTGGACATGTTCTCCAGTCTCGGGTCTGTCTCTGTATCTCTCTGTGTGAAGACTTCAATATGTTGCCGTAAAGAAGAATGTATGGTATTGTAAATATTTTGATAAGATTATAAAGAAGTTATTTGATTCAGCAAATGCAGTCAACTGTGAGAGCTTCTGATTTATTGTCTACAACAGAGAAAGAAAAATTCTCTAATAGGTTGCTACCGGTTCGACCTGGTACGGCGAACCGGTAGCGGCGGCGGTGGGAGGCTTCACCCACCCGCCCAGACGTCATCAAAAAACACTCTGCACATGCGCACTCCTCCCATTCCCGAACCAGTAGCAAAGGTAAGTGGAACCCACTACTGCTATAGGAGGTATACTTTTTCCTCTATTGCAATTACATGACTCCGATTTTTTTAAAGCACTCCTTAGAGAAAGCACTCCTTAATTCAAACATCAGTAGATTGATGACAATAATGGCCCCAAACAAATCATGGAATATATTATTTTTCATTGTTGCTTTAGGAAAACTCAGATGTCTATAGATATGTGTACAAATGCATATACGTATTTATACACATACACACACACACTTTCTCTCTCTCTTACCTATCTATCATCTATCATCTCTATCTATCTCTCTATCTATCGTCTATCATCTATCATTTATCTATCTATCTATCTATCAGCTATCGATCTATCTATCTATCTGTCTATCTATCTATCTATCTATCTATCTATCTATCTATCTATCTATCTATCTATCATCATCATAATCATCATAATCATCAATCTATCTCACATATACATACATATTGTGTGTGAGTGCTTGTGTTTCATGAGTTTCATTCTCTGCATGAAACAAGGAAGCATAATCTAATATTTAGGTGCAGCCGTTTCTCCTAACAATTCCAAAGGTATACCACTTAACATTAGGGTTATAAATCCACTGTAAACAGCACAACGTTCACGTCATTTGATATTCACTAAGAGGCATTTCCGGATGCAAAGATCTAAAAGAAAGACCCAATTATGCATTGTAATCATTCTTTTTCTTTTGCCAGAATGATGATGGGATAAAATATCAGGATTCATTTCTTTCATCAAGAGAGGAGAACCTTCCGTGGCTTCGAAGGCCTGTTTTAATTAATAGCTAAGGTACTAAAACTCTTGAGATTATTCCCATCGGACTGAGTTTAAATTATCTACCCTTGCTGATGCAAAGTTTAATTTTAGCAGAAGTTGGAGTATTTCTTCCTTTGTCAAAGATACTTAGAGGTTCATTATTTTTAAATAGTCCCACTGATGAGCCCAGAACCTAAACAGAGAAATGAGAATGGGATGGTTAATTCTAACCATATTTAATGCTAATTCAGTGGTGGGATTCAGCCAGTTCGCACCACTTCGGGAGAACTGGTTGTTAACTTTCTGAGCAGTTTGGTGAACTGGTTGTCGGAAGAAATCATTAGGGCAGAGAACCGGTTGTTAAATTATTTGAATCCCACCACTGTAAATCGCATTAGTCTCACAAGATATTTTTCAAATTCTTCTTTTCTCTAAGAAATTTAGGGTGGTGTGACGGTCTCTCCATTTCCAGAACAACCTGATGCTTCATTGAAGGTTAGGAATCTAAACTGAAACCTCACTACTTTTAGACTGTTACTCTACCATCCTATCAGCTAGCCAAATCCAATACATTGAACTGAAATTTTCTCCAGTGTCTGAGTTCAAAGGTGTTGTGTGTGTGTTCAGTATATGTATACAATATGTAGATATAATACAGACACAAACACACACAATATCTTGGTATTGTATACCAGGAGCCCTGGTGGTGCAGTGGTTAGAATGCATATTACAGGCTAACTCTGCCCACAGTCTGGAGTTCGATCCTGACTGGCTCAAGGTTAACTCAGCCTTCCATCCTCCTAAGGTGGGCAAAATGAGGACCCAGATTGTTAAGGGCAATATGCTGACTGTAAACGACCAGAGAGTGCTGTAAAGCAATATTAAGCGTGCTATTACTATATACATACATATATGCACAGCACTTAGACCTACACCAGAGCTTACTGCGTACTGAAGTTTCCATAACTTTTATGAAACTTTTATTATGTAGGAATGAATTGGATTACTATCAATAAAATGAATTTTGCAAACTGCCCCCCCCAAACAATCTGCTCATTAAAGAAGTGTTCATTATATCCTGTTGATACAAAACCCATTAGGCCAATTAGTATCCCATTAAAATGACACTAAGTCTTCCTCAGAGCAGCAATGAGTTAATACTGTATCATGTTAATTGCTCTGTGAGCACTTGAGAGGTGTGTCCTCCAATGCAGGAATTAACAGCACACTCCCCCCCCCCCCGGAAAAATAAACCAGATCTAATTGTAAAGCTTGAAGGGACTCCTTCCAGGCAAAACAAGACTTGTTTCATTGTTATAGTATCGCTTGTTACTCATTCCAATCTTCTCTATCTCTTGGCTTCCAACCATGCTAGACTTCAACTCCCAGAAGTTCAAGCCAGAATGTACTGGGGAATTAAAGTTCAACATATATGAAAGACAGCAGATTGGGGAATGTTGATAAAACCTATTACAACAACAGATATGAATGCTACATTCTCTGCTTCAATGGAACTAACCCAGTGAGGACAAGTTTGCTTTTAAGAGGAAGACGACAAAAGACTGTAGAACATGTTAGGGAACCTGCATTCCTAAAAAAAAAAAGATTTTATACACCAGTTTCCCATTTGTTCTGCCAATAACATCTGGATAGAAAGTAAATAACCACTACTTTAATAGCACTATTAAAATTGACAATGCAAAAAGAAAAGGTATATGTGTGGAGCATGGATAGTTATTATCCCAAACAAAAATAATAATAATTCTATAATTTTATTGTTACCAGACCTAAAATTCTTTAGAGTTTAATTCATCTCCAATCAATGTAGCACTAATGAATTCCTGGCTCTAAGCCTGCATAACTTTGGACAAAGGTAGCAGTTATTATCAGGTGACAACTCAGTGCTCCTTATAGGGAAGTATTACTGAACAATGAGGGGTTACTTCCAAGGAAACAGATTTAGCAAAGACTTAATTAGAACCTTGATTTAAAAAAAGGATCCATCAAACGATGGCAAATGTGGATGCTAAAACATTAACTGAGAGTTTCCATGGTCAGCATATCATTCCACTCCTATCAGGTATGAAAGATTAGATCCACACATGAAGGTTCAATTAAACTGATTTATTGCTAGTCATGCCTGTAATGATTAGCACCTGCTAGGAGTTAGATAAGGATCAACGGAATTCAGGGGGGGGGTGGATTTAGTTTACTTGTGGCTACTTAGGGTTTCTAGGCTGATTCCTTTTTTAACTCCACCCCTCCTCTACAATTTCCCTCTCTAAAATTGACCTTGAAGATCTGAGCTATGAAGCAGAATGCAGCGTTAGAAAAGTCTCTTACAGTAAAATATTAATAAGGTAAAATACGTTAAGAAAACATTTTAAGATTTTAAAATCCAAATTCTAAATGTTAGAATCCGGACACTTATTGCATTTAAAAAAATAATAATGGCAACGCATATTCAATTTTCTTGCTTGGAAAACAAATACTGTAATGAAAGAAGAAATGATGAATTTCAAAGATATATTCCTCTCAATTACAGGAGGATAATGGAGTAATACCATTTGACTTAATGCTACAATTGATGTTGCCAGTCTTCAAAATAATGCCATATGAAATAAATAAATAAATAAATAAATGACATAAACCTAAGGAAGTAAAAATGCTACTTGGCTAGGCATCAGATAAATATTTCTCATCAAATGAAAGTCAGGATTTTCTGTCCAGAAAACACCTGGAATATAAATTCTTCAAAATTTAGGAAACAAGTTTAAACATTTTGGTTTTCCTAAGTCTTTTGGCTATAATGTCATGGTTTTCCACCATCTTTCACTGTTACCAATTTTAATGATTGTTCTTTAAAATGTGTTCCAAGTAAGTTGATTTATAGGAATCTTTTCAAAGTGTTCTTGTATGCTAATTTATAATCACATTTTGTGTAGATGCTGCAATTGAAAAATAAGATATAAATATTTTAATAAACCACTCTCCCTTGAACAGCCAACCCAGTGCATCAACAAACAGAGCAAACATGGGGCCACTGAACAAAGAGCGAAGATTAGCATACTAAAAATAATAATTAGAAACAAAAACATTGTGTTGTATAACAATGAAAGAGAAAGGAGGATATTCTTTCCGTTCGCCCAAAGACACAATTTGGGCTTCTTACTCTATAATTCTATCAAAAGTATTGATTCCTGAGTGTGGAAAGTTAAAGGTCACTTGGAAAGTTTCACTCAGAAGTGAAAATAGAACTTAATAAAGGTATTTTTAAATAAAGAAAGTGAAAATGGAACCAAGGGCAAGACAACAGGGGGCAGAAGAAGAATCTGGCTTCTTAATTTCCATACAGATTACAGCAGCTTCCTCCAAACTAGGGAGCGTTCAAATGCTTGGACTGCTACTTAATAGAATTTTTAACCAGCTTGGCTTGAATTGAATTTTGAGGGTTGATTTCCAGAGAAGCTGGACATGAAGACTTGTGAAGACTATCTGATATTCTTTAGCAGAGATCTACAAGGCTTGCTTGCTTGCTTATTTATTTTCTGGGCTTCTGTGCTGCTTCAATCTTTAATAACTCTGAATGGATTCCATACCCTATGTTTTAAAAATGACTTCACAAAGTAAACAAAACACCCAGGATCAATAGAATGATTCCATTTCTGACAAAAGTTAAGTGGAAAAATTCATATTCCACCTGCCCATTACTTGCTGTAAAAAAAACCAAAACCCAATAAGGTTGGGGAGAATATGGGCTGTACTTGAGCCTGGAATGACATGTTGAGGATGTGCTCTTAAACCTGGGTTGACTTGGGTGGGGCAAATACATCAATTTGATGAATGAACATGAATGGAATTGCTCCACCTCTACTGATTCATTTCTCTCTTCTTTCACAAAAACAATTCCGTGATAATTTTAGGAGGCAGCATTTAAGGTTGGAAGGTGCAACACCTGGAAAGTATTTGACACTCTACCATCCCAATGAATAAAGACTGCTGGATTTCTCAAGGAGCATGTTAAGATCCCCGATTTTTCCTTTTATTAAAACTTTCTACTCCGGACAAAACATTCTAGTAGTAGTGATTATAAAACAGTATTCTAGTCTCAGATGAGAGAGGAGAGGAAAAATATGTCCCTATCTTCCTGGGGTTATAGAATTTATTTTCTTAAAAAAATGTTTTAGGAACAACATCTCTCTCATACACACCCCATATGAGGTTGGGGGGTGGTAGACACAGGTACCTATATACACAATGGCTTTCACAAAGAATGAAGTATAGTCAACGTGCAAATGAACATTCTTCTTCTACTCTGTTTTCACCTGTCTATTTATGCTTTGCTTCCATTGATTTCCATCTCAAAGTCTGTGGCCAGTTTGTCAAATAGTTTCTCTGATTTGATATTCCCTTAATCATATTTTAAAAATAATTCAAAAATTGAAGCAAGTTTTAAATCAGTGCAGTTGCACAGCTAACACAATATTAATAAAGCCTTTGTGGTAAAACTATGGGGCAGTTGCTAGACTCTACTCATAGAATTTGCTACTTGATCATCTTAATTGCAGGTGTCTGAGATTTTTGGTAAGTGCTACAGCTAAATCATGAGCTCAATGGAGAGCTAGCAATTGGCTAAGTGATGGAAGGCCAAATTTCTGGGCAAGGTGGACTTCCCAAATCTATTTCCTGTGAAAGATGTTCTGCTTGGTACTTGGATTTATGCTGTTATTCCCTTTCCTCTTTCCCAGATCATCTTTAAGGATCCTTCTGAGCTGAGTAAAGGAAATGACAATTAATTAATCATTTAAATCTTGGGGGTGTTCTCATAACCTGAATGCCTTTCAGGCCAATCCAGGAATGGGGGACTAGTGGCCATTCAGCTGAAATACAACACCCAGCATTCCTCACCATGCTAGGTGAGAACTACAGGAATGCCACCACTGGACTCAACTGTTTTTAAAGGAATGGCCATGAAATTCTGCTCCAATAGTCTTAGATTTCTAACTCAGAGCTTTTATGCCTGTGAGAATCAAAACTGAATCACTTCTGAGCTCCAGATAGTATAAGAAGTCCCTGAATTGGATGGATCCAAATTAGGAAGCCAAATACCAGTAAAAATTCTGCCCTGCATCCTATTTTGGTCCAGTCTTTAACTAAGATATGCTTACATTTTGAGTGCTTCAGTAAGAAGACAGGTGAACTTAATTTCCCAAACTATTCAGAGGAGAAACGAGAAAGAAGGCACACCGAGATAGGCACTGCCCAGGGCAAACAAATGGCAATTTCAGATGTATTATGAATGAAATGTGACTTCTTCCTTCATTCTGATTTTTTTGCATACTCCAGAGGGTGGCACTATGGCACGTTAGATAATTGTCTTGTGAACCATAAATGCATTCCTAAATCACAGCCCCAAAGCAACCTGAGCTACTAAATCTCAGGGCCGCCTGTCATAGGATTTACAGTTCTGGGGTTTTTTTTAAAGAGAGAGAGAGAATTGAACCTATAGTTAAATATAAAAACAAATAAAAATGAGAGACAGCTGTTGCTGATAACACTCTATTTATCTCTGGGACACAAATTCGCTTTGCTGCAGTAAATATGCCAGGAACAGCATTCTGTTTGCTGGAAAGATTTGGACAGCTCTCTCTCTCACTGGGGACCTACAGCTATGAATCTTGAAATAATGGTGTAAAGCTGTCACAGATTTCATGCAGTTCCAGGGATGTATCTGCAGCAAAAATACACATGTTGAGCATTGGAAAAATTCACCAAGGACTAAATGGAGCTGGGCTGGATCCTTATAGCATTAAGAGGGGATAAAAAGAATCCCAGTAGCTAAAGACCAAAGAAGAGCAAATTGGATGGATTAGTTGTACAATCAGGGATACAAACTGGAATGTTGTCGTATGAAGTCCCTACTTATGGGCTAATTATGAGACAGATTCTTCTGGAGTTCATATACAGCTTACCATGACCTTCTTATCCCGTGACCCTCAGCCTTCCGTGTAGTTACCGACTTCTTTCTTCCGTTAAAATGGGCTACTGTGCTTTCAATCAAAACATACAACTTGTATGTCCTTGAAATTGGCTTATTTATGCATCTGGATGCACGGTGGCCTCAGGAAAGGCACTTGAAAGAAGCTTGTTTATACTGTAAAGGCTCCAAAGGCTAGACCATGACATCTTGAGAGAGCAACATTACAGGAAAGCAGTTCCCATGCATTAAAGACGACAACAAAAGCACTCATCTATCATTGAATTAGAGCCTCTTCAGATAAACATCAACAAACATTCATACGGCCCCATCAAATGCCAGTTTTTAAAAGATGGATAAACATTTCAAAGACAATAGCAGAAGCAGCTCCTAATTCACTTAGGATTTCTGCTCTCATTCCCTTTTCTCTTCCCAGATCATCTTTAAGGGTCCTTCTGAGCAAAGGAAATGACAATCCTTTAAATCTTGGAGATGTTCATACTTGGCTCTCATAACCTTGAATGCCTTTCAGGCTAAACCAGGAATGGGGGGGGACCAGCAGCCATTCCAGATGAATTAGATGAACGTCCACCATGCTACCTGATATTTCAACCATATCAGGAATCCCACAGTTTTTCCATCTCTTGATTCACCTGGGGTTTTTAAAGAAATGGCCATGAAATTCTGCTCCAACTGCCTTTAGGTTTCTATCACAGACCTTTTATGCCTGTGAGAATCAGGACTGAATCACTTCTGAGCTCTAGCTAGTATAAGGAGCCCTTGAATGAAGACAACTGAAAGATATCAGGAATAAACAAGGACAGATATCTACTCAGCTTAGCTAGTTTCATTTTTCCTTTTTATGGCTAATCTAGAATCCATACATAGTGTGGCATAACCTAACTTCAAGGGGTCCATGTGATCTGAAAGACCCTGCTTACTCATGATTAGTAAGGTAATAAAAACCATAAAAAAGCAGATGGAACAGACAACAGAAACTATTTTTTTGTCTTTCTCCTTTATATGCTCATGAAGACTAATCTAATCGCCTACCCTGAACTCGGTTCATCTACTATAGCAGTAGCAGCATAAAACTGATCCTCATGCCCATTTTGTTTCAGTTTCTCTTGATTAATGGCATGACTTCATGAAGCAGCAGCATTTTTTAAAGAGACTCAGTTGGAATATACGGTATGCTGCTGAATCATTCAAAAGAAAATAAAGGATGACTCAGAGATGCTTGAGAAATGGCACTTATTTGAAGAGCATGCCATTCTCAAGTAGTCCTAGTTAAAATCATACATTTACTCATGATCTTCTCTTTTCTTCCAAATTCCTATTAGAGGGCTGGCCCTACTATTAGGTATAGAGAAAGCAAGCCCAGAAAGCAATATTTATCTAGATCAGGGGTGTCCAACCAGCTTTAAGACCTGTGGACTTCAACTCCCAAAATTCTCCAGCTTCTGGAAATTGAAGTCCACAAGTTTTAAAGTGGTCAAGGTTAGACACCTCTGATCTAAATGAACAAATATTCTTAGTTTCACACATTCTCCCATGCCCCCATTGCCCCAGTACACCAAACAGCTCTTGAAATCACATAACCATATAAGCCAAGTCTAAATAAACCACATTGTAGTTTACCAAAACGTGGGTATCTGAACCAGTCATTGGACAGCTTCCTATATTTCTAACTCTCCCTCTATTAAGGAGCAAGAACAGTAACCTAGTGGTGGGGAGAGCTAGGCTAAGGCAGCACAGCCATGCCCCACATCTGATCACAAATGCAGAAGTGGCTAAAGATTGGACTCTGTTGACCACCAAGGGCAATAAAAAGCAAGGGGTTGCCTCTCTTGCTTCCATCACTCAAAGCCTTCATTTCCCCTGGGTTATGCTGATGGGGAAAGGTCACAAAGCGAGGGTCAGAATGTCACTTCCTTGCATATTGTCAAGACTCGAGGGACAAGAGCTAGACCCAAGGAGGTAGATGGAGGAGGAGGTGGTTGCTGGCAGTGGGGAAAGGCGCCTCATGCCTCCCCACTGGAAAGAAAGATTGCTTCCTCCTTTGAAAAGCATGGCTGTATCAGCAGGCCTGCCTCTCTTTCTCCTTGTTCATAAAGTATTGAGCAGCTGAAATGCCAATTTAATTCTGCACCATGGCATGCTTCCATTCACGCTTCCGACTTAATCCTTTTCATCTAGCTTGCTCGTAACTTCTTGATCTTCAAATCAATTCTGTAAATAGCGGCTGAATATTTCATTCTTTCCTTTGCCTGGTTGCCTGCATTTTGATGGCGAAATTCACCACTTTCTACAGGGCTTGTACAGAAACTGCTTGGTTGAGACCTCCCAGACCCATTTAGCGATGCAAGGGAGCCCCAAAATAGATCCCAGTTAATTCCCCATCTGCCAGGCATTTCAGGGGACACATTGCTACTTGGCTGGCCAATAATATCCCACATTTATTTACTTATTTAGTTTATTTAATATTTATTTGCCTGATATGTCAATCCATTTCCAAAGACTTCAGACAGAATTGTCTGTTTTTGCTGTGGTACAAAAAAGATGGAAGCCCAGCCTTGGTTCCTGAGACTCCCCAGTGTATTGGCAGTTTTCTTTGCAAGATTTTTGGAAGTTATTATTTTTACTAGGGCCCAAAGTAATCCAGTTGGCAAGTTTAGAACTTACGGTGTTCCAGTTTCTAACATAGTGTCTTTAACCGCTCTACCAAACTGGCTCCCCCAACCAAAATTAGTCTTCCCATTTGAAAAACTGAATATTACTTGACAGAGACACACATAGACAGAATTGTTCTTGCTGGTGTGCTTATGCCTACAAACATTAACAAATACCCCTATGAATGCATGGGACTTACTTTCAAATGAATACATGTGCATTCATGCTGCCTCTATATTAACGGGGCTGTCTAATCTTGAGGAATGCCCCCAGTGGCTCACATTTATCAGATGAGGAAGGAACCTGTCTCTCTGCCTCTCTGTCTCTCTCTGTTTCTTCAATCTTTGAGTTCAGTAAATCACCCATGCAAGCCCTTCCACTGGTTAATTGTTCTAATAACTGTCAGGAATTTTTTCCCTTAACTCTAAGTTTCTTTTCTCCTTGATTAGTTTCCATCCACTGCTTCTTGTCGTGCCTTCAGGTGCTTTGGAGAATAGTTTGACTCCCTCTTCTTTGTGGCAGTAGATATTGGAAGACTGCTATCATGTCATCCCTACTCCTTCTTTTCACTAGACTAGACATACTCAATTCCTGCTACCATTCTTCATCTACATGGCGATGAGAAGAATAAAAGATATTCCAGATGGTAAGACAAATCAGGATCCTGGGAATACACTGATTGGGAGATATTTCAAACCCAGAGCACCAATACATAGACCCATGTGTTTTCCTAATTCTGGAAGACTACAATATCCTGGGAAGATTAGTGCTATCACTAGTATGAATGGGGGACAGGATTTTCCCTGGGAAACAAATTCTTTTTCCGGTGGTGTTGTGCAATTTTAGATTTATTTATTAGCAGAGGCTGATAACGCTTTGTTCAAAACTTGTTCCAACTTTGTTCTGTCCTAAAACACACCAGAGCCCTGTGCCTCTGTATCTTGGTAATTTAGTTATCAAGATTTGGAGGTGCAGGTTTTGTGTCTGTTTCTAGCAAATGGTTAGGGCTGTATGTTGACAATGCTCCCAGCAGTGCTTAAAGGTTGCCTCTAGCTATCATCTTAACATTTTCCATTGCCCCAAAAGGACACTCTGCTAGAAGAATTGTTCTCTCTCTTACTATTTCTAGTCTTCTGACATTGCACAGGCTGCCAGGCAAGAAAAATAAGCAAGAGACAATGTTGAGTTCCATCTAAATACAGTTAGCAAAGAGAAATTATTTATCAGGGCTGAAAAAGACTCTGCAGATTTTAACTCAACAACTTTTTGTACAGAAGCCCTTGAATGTCCTGGTCATTCTTGCAAAGTACTGAATCAGAATCGTAATTGGGAAAAACAACAACTGCCAAACAATGTTCTTTGGAATTAACCTTCTGGAGAAAAACAAACAAACCAATTTGGGGTGTGCAACAGTCACACTTCTTCATAGTTCTTACAACAGCCTAACAAAACTGTACAGAGAGATCAGCAATGAAGACATCTAACATACTTGGTCTACTGATTTTTCATTACAGAAGAAAAAATAATATCATGTAAAGTTGACCAAAGGCTGTTGGAAACACCTCCTTGTTCTTGGAGCAGATTCCAAGTCAACTTTTCCAAATAGTCCATTGAGCATTAGCTTTTGCTCAAGTTATGAGTTGGATCACTATTATTGATCCAAGTTACACCAGGGTACTTTGGAACAACGTGGAAGTTTTCACAACATAGAAACTGGAATAAAGAAAGTCCCTATTGTCTTTCCCATCTTCTTAAAGAGCAACTTAATGGCCATTTTAGCTCTGATCAGCTGCAACGGGCTTTTAATGAATCCTAGAAGGCTAGTATGCAATACCTTGATCATTAACATTATTTTCATTCATTCCTTTATGACATTTTTATCCTCCTTTTCACCCAGGAGATTTAGGGACTGCTTTCCCTCAGAAGTAATCTTTTGGAGGACAATGGTGGCAAGCAGTGACTGGAGCTAAAATCTAAAAGTAGTTTTTTTTCCAGACACTTTTTTTATTTATTTTCACAGTGAAATGCCTTTCTCTAATTCTCCTTCTGTTGTCCATTTCTTTCTCCTCAACAGCTGGTTCTCAGGAAAAGAAAAACCAGGTCTTAGCAGAGGTCTGAACTGATTGCTTGCAAAGGGCTTTTGAAATTAAGCTGAGGATTGCATGAAATCAGGCTAAGGGCCAGAGGTTGCACACTTCTGGCTTAGGTCACCTTCCACCTGGACTAGCTTACTCGCACAATAACATTTCATCAGTTTTGGATGGAGTACCAGCTGTGACCTTCCAAGGTAGTCCTGCCCTCTACATCATTAACCATGCTCCATTAACATCCTGTTTGGACTATAGCAATGCCTTAAAAGAGGAGCTGTGACTGGCTAAGAGTCATCTCAAGGAGCATAGCAGTTGCCTGGTGAATAACGGGAGAATTGGGGGTATGCCCTCAGGTTGCTTTGATGAGCTTCCTAGGAACATCTGGCTGATCACTGTAGGGAAACAGGGTGGAATAAATCTTTGATCTGATCCTGCAGGGCAGCAGCATCCTTTTTCACAGAGTATAGATAGATTGAAGATATGGAGTGGGACAAATAGCTCTGCCTTGGTCTCTATGCATTCACAGGGAAAACAATGTGGAATTTGGGAGGAAGGACATTCTAACTTCTGTAAAATATGTTTTGCATGTACAGATGTGGGTTTTGTGAAAACTTGTGAGAAGAGGGCTAGGAAGTGAATAAGTGAGAGTAAGTAAAAAGGAAGAATAAAGAGGAGGAGGAGGAGACAACTTATATCAGAGGTGGGTTCCTACAGGTTTGGACTGGTTCACCTGAACCGGTAGCGACCCGCTGGTGACATCACGGAACCAGTTCTGTCGGTGCCGTTCTGTGGGCGCCGCCATCTTTTTTTTTGGATTTTTTTTTTGGATTTTTATTTTTTATTTTTTTCCGGGTTTTTTTTCTTCTGTGCATGCACAGAAGCCGAGTTTCCGGCACTGCGCATGCGTTGCGTGGGAGCCGCCACCTTTTTTTTGGGAATTTTTTTGGGGGGATTTTTTTTCTAGGTTTTTTTCCTTCTGTGCATGCACAGAAGCGAAGTTTCCAGCACTGCGCATGCGTCGCCATCTTGTTTTTGGGGTTTTTTTTCCATGAGGCGCGGCCACGCGGCGCGGGAGGAAGCGAACTGGCAGCGAGGTAAGTTAGAACCCACCCCTGACTTATATGCTCATCTACTAGCAGATCTGGATTAATAATATTGGAAAAAGCTGTCCTAGTGATGAGACAGAGCAAGAAACTAAATTCCACATATCCAAGGGAAACTGCATTTTCTGTAAAACAGTCATCAGAGGGAGCACTTTTGTATGTTTTTTAAAAGCATCATGCTTTTTAAAAACTAATCAGTTAAATTGTTCAAAGCCACAGGAACAGATTTCTTCCTGGAGTCATAATACTCTGAGTATCTTCAAATTGCTTCTTTCATTCGAACATAGCAGCTTCACATTTTGAGAGTGTTCCATTCTAATAGACCTTATACGTTAACTCTCCTTACACCAACACCCATGTCTCATGTGAACATTACCTGTCCACCTTCCGCCCCCCTGTACGTATTGTTTTATGAGTGTGTTATGGTGTATATTTATGTGAACATGGAGGTAGATGATCTAAATCATAGTTTCCCCAAAACAAGCTTCTACAAGAAATCCTGTTATCATTCAGATACATCAAACACACAAACACACAGAGTTTCTAATAATCCATCCCATGAAATATCAATATGACAAAATTAGTGGACCAGAGGAATACTGTCGATATAATTTACTTGGACTTCAGTAAGGCTATTTGATAAAGTAGACCATAACCTACTACTAGATAAAGTAGAAAAATGTGGGTTAGACAGCATTACCACTAGATGGATTTGTAACTGGCTGACCAACCGCACTCAACGTGTAGTCCTCAATGGAACTGCATCTACATGGAGGGAAGTATGCAGTGGAGTACCCCAAGGTTCTGTTTTAGGCCCAGTACTCTTCAACATCTTCATCAATGACTTGGATGAGGGGATAGATGGGGAACTCATCAAATTTGCAGATGACACCAAGCTGGCAGGAATAGCCAACACTCCAGAAGATAGGCTTAAGATACAGAAGGATCTTGACAGACTTGAATATTGGGCGCTATCTAACAAAATGAAATTCAATGGTGAAAAAAGTAAGGTTCTTCATTTAGGCAAGAAAAACAAAATGCACAGGTACAGTATATGTGGTACCTTACT
>QLTV01000641.1:739660-750295 GCA_003457575.1 Thermophis baileyi | reverse complement strand
GAAGATATTGGATAACCACTTGTCTGCAGTGGTGTAGGGTTTCCTGCCTAAGCAGGGGGTTGGATTAGAAGACCTCCAAGGTCCCTTCTAACTCTGTTATTTCTATTTCTATTTCAATATGTGTGTTATAGCAATAGCACTTAGATTTATATACCACTTTACAGTGCTTTACAGCACTCTCTAAGCGGTTTACAGAGTCAGCATATTGCCCCCAACAATCTGGGTCCTCATTTTACCCACCTCGGAAGGATGGAAGGCTGAGTCAACCTTGAGCCTGGTGAGATTCGATCTGCCAAACTGCTGGCAGCCAGTGATCAGCAGAAGTAGCCTGCAATACTGCACTCTAACCACTGCGCCACCGCGGCTCCTCATCAGTTCCAGGTACAAGCTAGCCTGCTTTTTTTGTTCACTGATTGGGATGGAAATCAATCTATTCTGTTGCTTTTTTATGCAAACCGATCAAAACACAATGCTTACCATGAAGCATTGTTAAGCGTACTTGCCTTTTTAAACTCTCCCCACTGCCAGCCTCACAAAAGCTGCTGCTTCCAGCCACAGTGACCTGAAAAGAGACAGATGAAACCATCAGATGGAGAGAAAAAAGGATGTTTCTTCATTGCAAATTCCACCCTCCGCAAAAAAAAACCCTGGAAAAGCAACAGAAGTTTAAATACAACTCTGGTGATTTCTACCCAAATCTGCAAAGAATGCTGCTGGATATAGTCCACAGATAAGCCAAACGGGTTCCTTATTGTTTTTCATTTTAATTTAAAAAAAATGAGCTAGATGGAAGGCATGGAAAACCTTGCAAAAATCACCCCACATCCAGAGTGACCCCATTTAGCTCTCCCCTCCTTTGAGAAAGACAAATTTGTTAGTGTCGATTTCTAGAAGGGGAGGCCTTACTCCACTCCAGCTGTCAAGCAACCTCTTATCTGGTTTTTCTATCCATCCAAAGCAACTTTCACTGTTTCCTTGGGGGGCTTGCATACCCCAATGTTTTGTCTAGAATTTACATCCTTGGCTCAGCCTGTTATTAGAAAGAATGCAGACCACACTGGTGGTTGTACCACACGGTTATACCGCATTCCATCTGTTTCTCTGCTGTTGTACCCACGGTGCAATTCAAGCCATGATAGGACAAAATATACTGTACTTCTTGTAGGCTCACTTCCTGGTTTCCTACCCCCGCAAATTTCTCCCGCCTGACCCTCTCCCCTCCTCCAGTATCTGCTTCTCTCTCTGAGTCCCCTTTCTTCCAAATCTGGACAATGGCAACTCTAGCAATTTCACTCTTCTAAAATCATTTGATATGTTGTAGAATGGGATTACTGTTTCATTTAGTAGACTTCATTGCTCTTAAGGACTGTGAAGGAAGGAAAGGAGGAAGGAAAGAAATTTGAAAGAAAAAGCATTGAAAGGAAGAACATTCATGCCCACAAAACATGGACATGCCCCTCTATAACTAAGTAAGCGCAAGAACACTTCACTCCTTCCATGAAAATTTGGGAATTTTGTTTCTCCTTTGAAAGAATTCTGAATACAGATTCAATAAAATGAACAAGAACAGGGATTTTTTTAAAAAATGCAGGGGACTTCCTCCGCCTTGCACTTCTCCAAAGTAGGATTTTAACTTTGCAAAGCTAAAGCACCATTTGGAACCTTCTATATATTACAGTACTTGCTCTACCTTTCCAAGCTCACCTGTGGAATTCCTAACAATCTACCATACTGGTGATCAGAAGAGGGGCTAGAAGGCTAAATGCGTTTTAAAATACCCTCTGTACAATCCCAGCCACAACTTAAGAAAGGCCTTCAGCCCATTAATTATCTAGCTTTCCTACAGTTATGTTTAAATACATTTGCATGTTGGAAAAACATCAACAAAAAGGTCTTGCTTTTTGGAAATCCTTGAATGAGGTGACAAGTTCTCTTTGTGATTCATAATTGTATGCAGAAAAGGTTATTATTTTCATTGCTTTACTGATGAATGGACCCCATTAGGTTTAAGGAGGGTTTATCTGAGCTTGGGCAATTAAAGCAATATTTCTAAGGTTCTAGTGTCCCACTAGACTGGTGTTTACTTTAAATACTTTAACTTTCACCCTTTTTCACAATGTTAATGAAGAGTAAAATCATTTTCTGATACAATACAGAAACAGTTTATAAACTATTAGGCTCAAATAAACATATTATACAAAAAAAGAAAAAAGAAAAAGAAAGCCATTGCAGGAAACGGTGTACAATTAATTGCTGTTTTTGTATCCAGATTTCTGTCAAGCTTTAATTTCCAAGGTCTATGGTGTGTCTCCGAGATCAGGCTTGTGCATCTATGGGAAAGCAAGATAGTTGAGATGCTAGACTAGAAACTAGGAAGCCTTTAGGAGTTGGCTGGATGACTTCAGTCCAGTCAAAAGATTGTGGGGCAAAATAGGAGGAGGGAGCATTTTGCATTCTGCCTTGATTTGTACAAAATAAAAACGGGATTAAAATATAATTTAAAATTATTCTTAGCTGAGAATTGCCACATTTAATAATGGCATACCCAACACTGTTAGCCTTCTGGAAAGTCTTAAGTCCTGGCTGGAGGTTCCTGAAAGTATTGGGCCCAGGATATTAGTTGAGGGCAGTGTGTGAGCTTGGTTAGGTTCCTCACCGCCACCAGATTTTATATTTGGAATTTACACTGCATACTTTCTCTCTGCGTGATGTCTCTTTCATTCATTTTTCCAATAAATGCTCAAAGAAAGTGTTTCAGGTTGAAATACTCCAGCTTAATCATATCTTATCTGCCAGCTTGCCACACTTTGAAGTGTCGGCGCAATGAGTGATATGAAGGCAAAATGGAAAGTGTGAAAGTATGGTAACCATCACCATCGTTAAGCTACCAGGACGCATAACCCTCTTCGAGCCCCCTTCTGTTCACTTGGTTGCACAATATGGCCAAGGCTTTGAGCCTCCAACATTTGACAGAGAGAATGGCAACTGGAGAAACCAAGGGAGTACACTTTTCAAACCATGATCT
Organism: Thermophis baileyi; assembly: GCA_003457575.1. Classification (NCBI taxonomy): domain Eukaryota; kingdom Metazoa; phylum Chordata; class Lepidosauria; order Squamata; family Dipsadidae; genus Thermophis; species Thermophis baileyi. Next base: position 747,270 of record QLTV01000641.1, on the reverse strand, counting down.
GAGCAATCCCCATAAATTTAATGGAAATTCTTTCTGAACGTTGTGCAATTAAGTTGTTTTTTGTAGCAAAAACTCAGAATGAGAAAGTATCCCACAGCCAAACAAAAACCAACAGCAAACTCTGCCTCCTAACCTTTACCAGTGCAAGTTCAGTCCATGAAGGTCAGAGGTACTTACTCCAACGAAGTGCTGGATCATTGCTTAAAACATGGAGATCAAAGATTTGTGTCTATGTGTAAAATATGTATATTACACATTCATGTATGTGTGTGTATACTCACACAAATAACTTTGTTAAATGTTGAAGAGATTCTCATAAGAGAATCCATCAAGTTTAAGGGTTCCTTCACCTTTGAAAGTTTTAGGGTAATCTCAGATCAAAGTACTATTTTCTATTAGACCTGAACCCAAACCCATGGCTTGACAATGCTTATGTCTGAAACTGTAGTTCAATCCTGGCTGATTATAGTCAAATATGATTTGAACTAACGACTCCTTCAAGTCCTGATATGTACATAGGACTTGAAGATTACTCTGAATCAAAGAAGCTTTATACTATGGTGTGCAAACAAGAGAAAAGTACATGAAATAAACATCTCATATTCATGTCAGAACATACTTTTATAATGTGTTGTCCTGTTTACATATGATCCAAGCTTCTCTCTCATTCCCCTCCCAAAACATTTTAGGGGTTTGCAGTTTAACATATTGTGGAAAAAACATGAGTTTCACTTCCAAAGGTTGTTGATCAGCAACCTATTGTCCAAAGCACCTGAAGGCAGGACAAGAAGCAATGGATGGAAATTAATCAAGGAGAGAAGAAACCTAGAACTAAGGAGGAATTTCCTGATCAGTGGAACAACTTGCCTCCAGAAGTTGTAGGTGCTCCATCATTGGAGGTTTTTAAGAAGAGATTGGACAACCATTTGTCTGAAATGATATACAGTTGCTTGCTTGAGCAGGGGGTTGGACTAGAAGACCTCCAAGGTCCCTTCCAACTCTGATATTCTGTTATTCTATTATAGCAACCACCTGAAGGGCCACAGGTTCCACGGAGGGCAGTTTATTTTACCAGAATCATCTAATGGAGTGAGTGGTGATCCACAAACAGCTCCATCACACTAAACACATTTGCCTCTAAGGTGCCACATGATTCTTTGTTACTTATAAAAAAATCCATCTTGAAGACACATCTGTGACCAACTTTAATCCAAAATAAGAAGTCAGGAGCCTGGGGAGACTTCTGATTAACCTGCTTTCCCTCTAACCAGCTGGCCTGGAGGCTACAGAATGGCCAATGGTGCGGATATCAAGCTGTCTCTCCCCAAATGCCTAATTAACAGGCAGGTTTGGCTGGAGGAGAACACCATGGGAGGTAAGCGAATCTGGAAACTGGGGCCAGCAGGGGTGACAGAACTCACTCATATATTAGCTTCAGCTCGAAATCTATCAAACTGCCTCAGTTTACATACTGATCCCTTGTGGGAGGCAGACTGCACACATTTGCATATACACAGCCCACACCATTGTGCTGGCATCTCTTAAGAGGAGTCAGAAAAAGTAGAAACTTGTGAAGTATTAGGAAGTGCAGAAAATTATGTCAAAACTGGGGATGTAAAATGAGAAATGTACTAACAAAATGAATCTCGCTCTCGCTATCTAGCCGTCTTTCGAGCTATCATCTATTAGCCAGCCAGCCAGCCAGCCAGCCAGCCAGCCAGCCAGCTAGATAATATTCCCATCAAAGCACACAATATTTTGTTGCATGGGTCACCTTTGATGTTAACATTAGGTACTATCAGTATTAATTGAACTTTGCCTCAGTGGAGAGGACATCTAGAACTTAACAAATTCAGGCTAGCTGCAAGAATCAGGATCAGATGATGAAAATAGTTTTCTACTTAATGGTCTAGAGCAGAGGTCTTCAAACTTGGCAACTTTAAGACTTGTGCGCAAAGCATTCTGCGCATGCGCAGAGGGTAAAAGAACCCAAATGGCAGCGTCCGGGCGGGTGGGCGAAGTCTCCCGCTTCCGTCGCTACCGGCTGTCCGGCGACCTGCAAGCACGCCTGAACCGGGAGCATTTCACTCCTGCTGACGATGGCACCAAGATGGCGGGCTAGCACCCGGGGCAACCCCTGTGAAAGGGTCGTTCGACCCCCAAAGGGGTCGCGACCCACAGGTTGAGAACCGCTGGAGTAAACAATATTGGCTGGATGAGGAAATATGCTCCTATTCAACTTTATTTATTTTAATTATTTTATTTATTTATTACATTTTTATGCTGTCCCTGTAAGATGACTCTGGGCAATTTACAAATCTAATTGTACCAAAAAGACTTTGTCGAATTCAAAGAGTATTTTTGCTATATTTCCTGATATAGAAATTGACACAGTTGGGTCATCAGCGTGGGATAAGAAGCAATGGATGGAAACTAATCAAGGAGAGAAGCAACCTAGAACTAAGGAGAAATTTCTAGACAGTTAGAACAATTAGCCTTCAGAAGTTGTGGTTGCTCCATCACTGAAGGCTTTTAAGAAGAGATTGGACAACCATTTGTCTGGAATGGTATAGGGTTTCCTGCTTGAGCAGGGGGCTGGACTAGAAGACCTCCAAGGTCCCTTCCAACTCTGTTATTCTGTTACTTTCTATGTTCTGGGAATAAAATTATGTGTGAATACATTTGAATAACTGAGAGAATGGAGTTTGTCTGCATGTATGGGGATGAAGTGGAGGAAAACATGGTAGGAAAGTGGCTGGGGTTAACACAGTTGCTCAATGGGAAATCTGTGCTGGGCCCATAAATAATAGAGAGTCGCCTAGTCCTATAGAAAGTGGCTTCATACTGTTTGGCTCCAGGCAAAATAAAGGGAATTCAGTGCCCCAAAGGGCTAGAACAGTGGGATTAATAACACATCAATTTTAATGCAGGTTTTTTTTTCTGCTTCATAAACAGCAAAGTGAATGTTTGAGCATCTCAGCAGGGGGTTAATGAGGACTCTGATTAGTTATTCAGATTTCCTTACACTGCCTCAATCCATCCTTCTAGAGGGAGAGGAAAGGAGGATGGGTAAGAAAAAATACAGTAAAGATATTCTTCCCACTCTCCTTCTGTTTTCTAAGCCAGCTCTGGCCATAACATGGCAAAACCATTCAGCTTCAAAATTTTATATCTTGCGATGATTCAGGTTTCATGGAGAGCATATAGCATGCCCAAACTGTGTTCCATCACCTTTCTTTATTTCTGGCTTGCAAAGAAAGGGAGATCACAATGAGAAGCACAAAGATGCATGAAGCTGGCTTAGCAGCATCTAAATCCTGTCTCTTCCTAAAGGATGATGGGTTTGCCTCAAACCTGAGTAGATCCTTGACTTTCTTACTGGAAAATTAATCCTCTAGTGTGCTTTGATTAAAACTTCGGGTTACAATGTCCAAAGAAGACAGTTCCTAGATAAGAATTCTGGTAGCAGCAACAATATTGTTGAAAAAACTCTGCCTGATGGGTGCTGAATGGGGAGAACAGATCAGGAAGGAAGAGTAGCTTAACCAGAACAAGCAGCAACCGCAGAAGTTGTATACTTTCAAAGAAAGCAGAGAAGTAAACTTAGAATGATAATAAAGAAATAAAATGTTATACAAAAAAGGATGGTTGTGAACAGTAGTGGGTTCTAAACCCTGTCGCTACCGGTTTGCTCATGAGCGCGCGTGACGCTTCTGCGCAGAAGCGTCCCGGGCGGGTGGGCGGAGCCTACCACCGCTGCCGCTACCGGTTCACAGAACCGGGCCGAACCGGGAGCAACCCACCGCTGTTTGTGAAGGTCTCTTCCTTCCCTCACTGCTCTCCTTCCATTGCATCTCAGCAGGTTGTTCCACAACCAACAATAGAAATGGTCTTCACCATGCAGAGTGTTTTGTTCAGCTCCTCAGACATTGTCTTGGCAACAGTAGCTCTTCAAGATCTCAGGCCCAGAGAGTTCCTCCTTTCAGTTATCTCATTCTGAGATGCTGAGGATTGAACTTGGGGCCTTCTGCATTCAAAGCACATCCTCAAATTCATCTCCATGTCTTGGCATAAGAAACAAAGATGATGTAACCAGGCTTAGTCTGGCCATAGTCTCAACCTTGTGCCTCCTATGATGGTCCCACACCATCCTTATTATTAATTCCACCCAGATGTACCACCATATCAGTCTGGTTTCATCAAGTATAATGACTTATGCCTGAGGGAAATGATTATCTCAATTTCATCTTTGTTCCAGATTCACAATACCAATGCTGTAATTGGAAAACATCCAAGGAAACAGAATAGGAATGTATGCAATATAGACAAGAGAAAGTACATCACTTAGTACTGTACATTCTGATGTACTCCAGAAATTGTCACATGGCAGTTATCTGTTGCTTTATTTTTGTTGTGCATTTCCAGTTTTATAATTATATTGATGTTCTTAACTGTGTTTGCCACACCTAGTGTTGCTTGTATGAGTTGAGCAGCCATATAAATTGAAATAAGTAGACTTCCGGGTTTCCGCGTTCCCTGTGCTGAGTTCTCTCTGTTTGTGGGCTCCGAGAGGAGCCAAAGCTGACTTGTAGGGGCGGCGAAGCTAAGGAGAGGCATCCTAAGAGGTTGCGGGAGAGATTGCAACTCTCCTGCTGAACCACGGGCTTTTCTCCCTCTATGCCACGGCGAGGAGAAGAGGCAGCCTAAAGAAGCTGGGACAGCTGAGAAACACCTAAGAACTGTACTGGAGCAGAGTTGGTGAACAGTGTCTGGAACTGGGTGAGAAGAATCCTTTTTATTTAAAACTCAACCCCAAAAGAATATCCAGGAAAAGAGAGGCTCACTGCTATTTTTAAAAGCAGCAATTTAACATTTTAAGAAGAATTTTAAAATTGAAGGAAAAAGAATGAAAGGGAGAAGGCAAAAACTTTTAAAAATACAGAAAATTGGATTTTTAAATTGGACAGGCGTTGTTTTGGATAGGCATTTCAAAATGTTGGAACTATTTACTTAAAAAAATAACATCATCTTTATATTTTGGATTGTTACCATTAAAATTGGATAAAACTGGTTAATATTGAAATTTGACTTAAGAGTGCCACCTGCTGACAAAAGGAAGGCATAACATATTCCCCAAACCCTGGAAATACTTGGCTATTGGAGGTTTAAACGTGAGAATAAGAAAGACATTATTATTAAAGTGACCCCTGAAGGCTATAACACAAGATTGAATTTATAGAGGGACTTATGAAAGTTCTGGAAAAAATTTTGGGACTATCCAGAGGAACAGGTCGATCAGCTTTGGGATATAAAAAATTATGAATATTGAACTTTTTGAGAAGTGACTTTAGGTTTGAATATATGGTTTTTGGATTATTGGATAAAAGAGGGACAAAATAAAACTAAACGAGATGCTCCACCAGCAAGAAATAAGTGGAATTTGGGAAGAAACAGCATCGGAAATTCAAAGTGTTAAGGATACTTTGACAAGAAGATACAAGGAGATTATGAAGAAAATGCAGAGCATAGATGGAGAGCTGGAAAACATAATACAAAGGACAAGGAGTGACCAAGATGCCCAGGAAGAGGAGGAGCCAATTGAAAGAGTAGATGAAAAAGAGAACAGACAAATCAACAAATAAAACAAGATGATAAGAGGGAGATAAGAAAAATAATAATAATGACTGTAAAAGAGGGACAAAATAAAACTAAACGAGATGCTCCACCAGCAAGAAATAAGTGGAATTTGGGAAGAAACAGCATCGGAAATTCAAAGTGTTAAGGATACTTTGACAAGAAGATACAAGGAGATTATGAAGAAAATGCAGAGCATAGATGGAGAGCTGGAAAACATAATACAAAGGACAAGGAGTGACCAAGATGCCCAGGAAGAGGAGGAGCCAATTGAAAGAGTAGATGAAAAAGAGAACAGACAAATCAACAAATAAAACAAGATGATAAGAGGGAGATAAGAAAAATAATAATAATGACTGATGAAATAAGCAATGTTTAAAATGATTGGTCAAGATGTGGAAGCAGATAGAGATAAAGATCCAAGAGAGGAATATGGGAGGCAAGCTAAGAAACGAACAATTAAAGCTTTAAAGCGGGCAAGAGATGATGGATAGGAAGGGAATATTTTTAAATATAATAGTGGCAGAATTAAAAGTTAGAATAGGGATGGAAACTAGAGAGAGGGGGATTAATAGAATACACATTTTTATATAATAAGGTGAAGTAATAACAAGAGGGGAAATCAGAATTTGAATGATGGTATTATTAAGTATGCTTGAATAATATGGTGATTGGCATAAAAACAACATATTGAAATATTGAATAACTAAATAATGGAAGTTTATAACTTAACATAAATATGTGTATTATTACCAGAACTATATAAGCTTGTCAAAAGTAGTAAATATGATGAATATTATTTTATTTGTACTAAAATGTATGACACTCAGGTGCCACACTGTTCACTGATATGTTTGTAAAAAATGCAAAAACTTTTATTTGTTGCATTTTTATGCATTTTAAAATAAAAAAACTTTAAAAAAATTGAAATAATTAAAAAACATACGTGGTTTGGTATAATTTCTTGTGAGCTGTCTTGAGTAAGGCGGAAGTCAGCAACATACAAATTATTATTATACACACAACAATGTGAAATCATAGCTGCCAGTTCTTTAGCTGGCATTGGCTTTCATATGCACTGAGTTCTTCCCAAGAATTTAGGATGTTGTAATGCATTGGCATGTTGCCTGTTGTAATTGACAGATGGACATTTTGTCAATGTGCAGATTTTCTAAGTGCCATCCAAGATTTTTTGGTATGGCACCCAGTTTGCTGATAACCTCTGAGACTATCACAGCCGTTTTATGCCATAATCTTTCAACTTCATTATTATCATTGATTATACAGATAATGTTGCCCCCAACAGATGCTGAGTGATAATTGGAGAAGATTGCTGCTTTCAGGTCCATATTTTAAGTGTTTGAAAAGCAAACTGTGACTGAGAGAGACATGATGGTCAGTGGTATCCATGATACAGAAACGTTAGCACAGTCTAATGAAGATTATGCTCCCAATACATCGTTGCCCATTGATGGAGAAGCATAAGTATATTCTGTAGGTGCAGAATGCTAATTCTAACCACCTTCCATTCCATGAAGTATAGCAATAATCCTGCATGGATTGGAGACCTTTGTACCTGAGGCTTAGTGAGCTCATGTCTTATTTTAAGGGGTGAAGCCAACCAGGGTTATAAGGTTGAAAGCTAGTTGTGAGTCATTTTGAAAGAGCTACAATTTTCTTATAAAGGCAAAGTCTAAAACATACTAGGCATGTGGATCACCTAGTCCAGCGGTTCTCAACCTGTGGGTCGCGACCCCTTTGGGGGTCGAACGACCATTTCACAGGGTCGCCGCGCGCGTTAGCCCGCCATCTTGGTGCCACCGTCACTGCAGGGGTGAAATGCTCCCGGTTCGGCTGTGCCTGCGGGTCACCGGATAGCCGGTAGCGACAGAAGCAGGAGACTTCGCCCACCCACCTGGATACCGCCATTTGGGTTCTTTTACCCTCTGCGCATGTGCAGAATGCTTTACGCATGC
>QLTV01000641.1:714161-732628 GCA_003457575.1 Thermophis baileyi | reverse complement strand
GCATCTCCAACTTCACGCGGGAGAAATCCCCAATAACCACAGACATATATATATATATATATATGTAATTTTGCAGATAAATTTATATTGCAGATGAGTAAATGCAGATTTAAGAGGACTTGTTAGAAGCCAATGATAGCTAGTCTGAAATTCAAGAGCAAATTTTCTGAGAAACCAGCCTGCTCTTCTGTGCCTCCCCCTCTTTCCCAGCATACTCTTTGACCCAAATGAATCCTCCTTGGTGGAAAATGACAAGGGCTTGATTTTAAAGACGACACCTGTAATCAGATATTTTATCAAATACCACTCAATTATTCAAATAATCCCAGCCACTAAAATGTGGGCACTATTTAGGGAAAGTGGATCTCTTATTAAGCTGCAGCCATTTCTCCATCTCAGTCAGCATTCCTGAATTCCACATCTGATTACAAAATTTGCATTCAATTTAATTTTTCCATCTGGGGCATATGAAAAATCTGGGTCCCCATCTCAACCTTAATTACATTTATTAAATTAAGGACTGGAATATGAGAAATTTAAGTGCTAGTAGTACTACAGACAGATACACAGCTAATTTCAACCAGCCTCAGGTTTCTCCCTCTGTTCTAATTTCTGTTCTAATTTCTTCCCCTTTCATCTTTCCAGAAACCATGCATTAAAAAAAAAGTGCAATTGAAAAACAAAACAAAAAATCTTCATAAATGATGGAACAATAGATGAACTTTTGACACTTTCAGGCTGCTTGCAAGAGAATGAGATAAAAGTAATAAATTTATATACTCTGCCTTGTGGCTTAATTTCTGTGGCTAGAATTTCCATTTTTATATGTGGAGCTCATGGAGTGCAGAAATCCTTGATAATGCCACACAGTTCAACTTTATTTCCCTTCCATACAACAACAACAACAACAACAACAACAACACAAATATAGACCTCAAGCTGTCAACTGCTGGAAATAAAATGAGGTATCATATTACTTTTACACATGGAAAATTCACTGCTCTTCAGAGTTCACAAGCTCCTTTTGAGTGAGCTTCAGTCTTGGATCTGAATTTGGTTGGAGTGACTATCACTTCAAAGAGATTGTCAGAATGGGACAACTCGCCACAGCCAACTTGCCGCGGCCAATTTGCCATGGCCAACTCATTGCGGTGGGACAACTCAACATGGCCAAATTACCCTGGAACAACTCACTATGGGACAATTCAATAATTCAATTTAATTATTTAAAATAATTAAAAAATTATTTTAATTTTTGTCATTCACCTTTCACTTTGTCACTCCTTTGGTATCCTTCCTTTAATGACTCTATTCCACTATTTTTTTGATATTGGTGTAATTCTTGTTCCGTGGCAAATTGTCCTGTGGTGAGTTGGCTGTGGAGAGTTGGCCATGGCAAGTTGTCATAGACCCATCATTTCCTTAGTACAGTTCTAAGGGATACAATCACAACCACTCTCCTTCTTCAGCCCAATCACCATTGCTAATTTGAGATTCTTCTTCCTGAGACCAAGCAATTTTTCACCACTCTGCCCTCTTCTTGGTGTCCTGCAGTATATAAAATGGTGGCACTGGGATCTGATATATCAGATACAGTAACATCATAGGGGTCCTGCTCCTTTTCACTCACCTACCTGTTTCCATTCTGGAAGGACACAAGACCACCCAGTAGGGGAATGGGACAACTTGCAACAGCCAATTCACCATAGCCAACTCATCATGGCCAACTTGCTGTGGGAAAACTTGCCATGGCCAACTCGCTGCGAGACAACTCACTGCGGGACAATTTAACAATTCTAATTATTTAAAATAAATAAAAATGATTTTAATTTTTGCCATTCACATTTCATTCTGTCCTTCCTTTTGCATCCTTTCTTTAATGATTCTATGCCACCATTTCTTTGATATCAGTATAACTCTTATCCCGCAGCAAGTTGTCCTGTGGCGAGATGGCCATGGCGAATTGTCATAGACCGCCCAGTAGTTTTAGATTCTTAGAAATGTTAGAAAAAACATTTGCTCTGGTTGCATCCAAACTTTTCCAGCCAGCTGTTCAAACTAAAACAGAAAGCTACTTCCATTAAACTTACTGGGATGAAGTTATGAAGTAATCTAGGCTTCTAAAGAATCTGTTCATCGTCCTCTTTAAAACCTCACACTTTCTAACCAGGGAAAGAACATCTGAAATCTTTCTGCTAGCAAGAGCTGCCCACTAAAATTGTAACTTTGGTGAGACCACAATGTGCAGTTAGCTTCCATAATGAAACTAAGTCTGAGTTCTATTTAATATTAAGTTACACTGAACTGACCAAACAAAAGCAACTTAAATTACATCACTTCCTGGCTATTTTGGGAACTGAAATTTGGGGAACATATGCTAGAGTGACAGCCTCTTAGAAAATTAGTAGAGATGAAACCTGAGCATCGAAGATTGTGCCAAAATAACTTTCCGTCGGCTCACAGCTGTAACCACTGGAAGCTGCAGACCATTTTGAGGGTGGAAATACATGCAAATGGTAAAGGAAACTTTAAAAGTGGCTTAACATAATGTAACAAAACAAAAGTTGGAAAATCCAAGTTTCTTTCTCCCCCAGGGGCAAGTAAGAACAGTCGGTCATAATTTCACCCAAAGGTCTGATCCCTTTGACTGATTGTCATACCTCCTGTGTCTCCTGTGACCTTTCCAAACCTTTTAAGTGAGGCCCCCAACCATGAAGAGATGGCCCATTCCTGTAATAGGCCTAGAGCTATACCATGAAAAATGCACATTTAGGTTGGAGTTTTTTAGCTCCCATCCGGTCAATAAAACCCATTCGATTAAGTGGGTTACTTTATGGATAGACAGCACTTTGAGCATCAGAACTGTACCCAGGAAAGGAGATTATGAGCATAGCCCATTCATGTTTCCATCAGAGCAAAATCGGAGCAGAAAGCTAGAAATGCAGAAGACCGATTTCTTGTGCGATACCTAAGCAGTTAGGACCACAGTGGCTCGCATGGTTAGGGGGCTGAGTTGGAGGTTGGGCAAGCCCATGTTAGAGACCCGAGTGCTGCCGTAGGTCAGGGCTGAGCTCCCGTCCTTCACTCCAGCTCTTGCCAGGGACATGAAAAGAGCCTTCAACTTGGCATCTCCCAGGCAACAGTGACATCACCGGCTAATCTTTTTAACCCAGAAGTGCCTTGGTGCTTCTGACACAGGTGCTATGCTACCTAAGCAATATCTTCCATAAACTCAGTACAGGTAGTCCTCGACTTACAACCATTCATTCAGTGTCCGTTATTACAACAGCAATTAAAAAAAATCACTTATGAGAGTTTTTCACATTTACAACCATTGCAGCATCCCCATGGTCATGTGATCAACGTTCAGACGCTTGGCAACTGGCATGTACTTATGACGGTTGCAGTGTCCCGGGATCACATGATCCCCTCTTGCGACCTTCTGACAAGCAAAGTCAATGGGGAAGCCAGATTCACTTAATAACCATGTTACTAACTTAACAACTGCAGTGATTCGCTTAACAACAGTGGCAAGAAAGGTTGTAAAACGGGGGAAAACTCTTAACAACTGTCTCACTTAGCAACAGAAATGTGGGGCTCAATTGTGATTGTAAGTCAAGGACTACCTGCAAGTCCCTTTCCTCACCCCCACCCCTTTTACAAGGCGCATGGGATTAGATTTACCACCAGAGAAAAGCACAAATGAGTCTAAGACGGAAGGAAGTGGACACAGCATTCAGATTTATAGCCTGACATCCCCACCAACAGTAAATCGTCTCGAGGAGGTTGTGGATTCTGGCAGAAAGAATGAAACCTGCCAGGTCGTAATCACCTGCATCAAGAGTGAAGGAGCTTGTCATTATAACTTCAATCCTCCAGTCATTCCGATTTACATGTATAAATAATCCTACTCGCTGACATTCACCCTAGAGACTAATAATAGATTTTCTGTGGGAGCAGACACAGGAAACATAAAATAAGAATGAGACGCAAAGCAAGTGGAGATATAGAGATGGTGAAAGGAGCCTTTGGAGTATCTCGGAGGGAGAGGGTGGATACATGAATGGACCCCCAGCTAAAGTTAGAGACGGACAAGTCAGTCCATCTGGGTTTGTTCTGCATGGATTCCTTAGTCCAGTCAAATCAGAACTAGATTTGGATAATATTTCCTGTACACAGGTAGTCCTTGACTTACAACAGTTCGTTTAGTGACCGTTCAAAGTTACAACGGCACTGAAAATAGTGACATGACCTTTTTCACACACACAATCGTTACAGCATCCCTGTAGTCACGTGATCAAAATTCAGGTGCTTGGCAATTGACTCATATTTATGACGGTTTCGGTATCCTGGGATCATACAATCACCTTTTGCAACCTTCTGACAAGCAAAGTCAATGGGGAAGCCAGATTCACTAAACAATCATGTCACTAACTTAACAACTGCAGTGGTTCACTTAAAACTGCAGCAAAATTCACTTATCTCGTTAGCAACAGACATATTGGGCTCAATTGTGGTCATAGGTTGAGGATTCCTGTATTGTCTCTGAGGATGGGAAATAGTTCAAGATGGGTTTTATAAATGATGGTGATGTAACAATCTAATGGAAGGATTATTCAAGCATGATTCTGGGCTAATTGCTTGCAATTTCAACTCATGGGTCTTTGGGGGGCGGGGATGAAATTAATTTATGGGTTGCAGGTCAGCCCTGATTTTGTTCAAATGGTATTTATATGCAATCTGGTCTCCCTTTCACGTTAGAGATTTATGACATCTCAGAATGAGAGCACCTTCTTGCAAAGTTTAAAAGTAACTATTGGTTTTTTTAAAAAGAAGTAATACAAGTAGTCCTCAACTTACAATAATAATTTGTGACAGTCGTAAAGCAGGCCATCATGTAAGCCAGGGGTCCCCAAACTTGGCATCTTTAAGACTTGTGGACTTCAACTCCCAGAATTCTCCAGCCAGCTGGCTGGAGAATTCTGGGAGTTGAAGTCCACAAGTCTTAAAGTTGCCAACGTTGAAGACCTCTGATGTAAGCAGACCCAGTTTTATGCCCTTTATTGTGCTGACCATTAAGCAAATGCAGCGGTCATTAAGCAAACCCGTTCTTTGCTATGGGGCATTTCTTTTTCTGGAAAATGGAAGTAAATGCCAGTTTCTGGACAAAATGTCATACAACATGGTCATGTGACCACAGGGCACTGCAAATGTGGGTCGGTCGCTGAGCGCTCAAAATGCAGTCATGTGACTGCAAGGGGAAGAGACGTTGTAATTTTAGAACTGGTTTCTAAGTACATTCGGAAGAGGAACTTTGGACAGTTGCTAAGCATCCGGTCGTAAGCAGAGGTGGGTTCCTCCTGGTTCGCCCGAACCAGTAGCCACCTGCTGGTGACGTCACGATGATGTCACGGATCCAGTTTGGTCGGTGCCGGTCCATCTTTTTTTAAAAAAAAATTTTCTTCTGTGCATGCGCAGAAGCTGAGTTTTCGGCACTGCGCACGCATCGCCATCTTGTTTTTGGCTTTTTTTTATTTTTTATTTTATTTTTTTGCACTGCGCATGCAGCCACGCAGCGCGGGAGGAAGCGAACCGGCAGCGAGGTAAGTTAGAACCCACTCCTGGTCGTAAGTCAAGGACTACCTGCCTTCTATTTATATGACTACCAGACATGTGGATAAGCCTTTTTTTGAGGAGCCCTTGGCCTCATCTGTGGCTGCCTTCCCTGCAATTTGGGGCATCTTCTTGACCGTAAAGCATGCTCTCTCCTGGTCCAGCCGATTGTGATGGGCTATTGGGTCTTCCCTCTTGCGCAAGAAAGACTATGAAAAGCTCACTGCTTAAACAGGGCATAAGTTGAGCCACAAGATCTCTCTGGATCTGGTGCTTCCGAACTCACTGCTGGTAGCCGCCTCTGCCTCTGACCTCAGAATCTCTCTCCTGCTGAATAGCTTGATGTAGGGATTTGAGATGATCTCTTGAAGGTCCACGTATACTCAGCTGGGGAGTCATGAATCCTGGGGGCATTCTATATGAAAGATCATATGGACTCATCTTTCAAATTATTTCTTCCTTCCCCTGCAAGCAGGGGGTACATATTTAAAACAGACTTACGTGCAAATGACCCTTTTCCAATGCTCTGAGAGGATTATTATTTTCATTAAAAAAAGAAAGAAAGAAAATCATGGTGTTTTGCGGTCAAATTTGAAAGCCTTCAAAGCTCAAACTTGAAAAACCTTTTGGAAGCCCTATTAATACTTTTAAGTGCAAGAAAAGGAGCAGATTGCGCCTGCTGAGTGAGACTCGATTTTCACAAGATTTCTTTGTGTTTTGTTTTGGATTAACAGTTATTGTGCCCAAGGATAAATCGTCATGTTTTAGCAATGAAGTCCCTAGTGAGCCTGTTTAAAAATTAATTAGCAGTATGCAACAACATATTTGCAATGAATAGTAATTTTTTCCAAGATTCCCTTTGCCCAATTGCTAGCACCTCTTTCTCTACATAGCTTTGCTATTACTTTTTGGGGTTCACTAAGTGGACTCTAGGTGAAAAGTGTCCTGGTTCCTTTGCATGTATTAACATTAGATTTGTTATTATCATTAGATTGACAGCAAAGCATCAGAGTTTCTCCAGCTTGGAAGAAAGACACAGAATGTCCATTGGCTAGAAGGCTGCATCAGGTTGGCACAGAAGGCTGAGAGCCACATTCAAAAAATGGATTGGGTCAGGACTCTGTGGATATAGGAAAGAATTCAGAAATAAAAATCATTTTGACACTTAAAACCCCACAGTACTAAAAAAAAGGGGGGGGGAGAGCACATTTAAGTCCTTTCTCTCTGGTCTGCCAGTTGTCTCCTGAAATCTCTCCTTGTGATTTAATAGATGAAAAAAACCCAGAGAAGCTGCAGAATGCTGGAGAGATGCTTGTACAGTGGAAAGTATTTGCATGTGCCCGTTAGTTGCCTTGCAGCTAAGAAGTATAAGAATAACTCTCTTCATCCATAGTTGGCTAGGAATTTGGGAAGACACATTAAATCAGGGTTTCCCAACCTTGGGCATTTCCAAGCATACGGGCTTCAACTCATAGAATTCCATTGGGAGTTGCAGATAATTCTGGGAGTTGAAGTCCATTCACCTTCAATTTTCTAAGGTTGGCAAACTTTAAGCATTAAGTGCCACAGGTTGGGAAATCTGATAGAGCTACTTCCTTGCAGAAATGTGCAAATTTTTCAACTGACCAGCCTTAAAACAATTTTTTTAGATTTAGAACATTTATGGTAAGGTTCGAACAGCCCTTTTCAACATCTAATCTTGACAGGTTTTGAATTCAAAACTCTTTGCACATTTCACCTGGCATCTACCAAGAAGAGCAACTTCTCTTTGCTGCCTCCTCCCTGTAAATGCCTCCCCCAGAAAGTGAGTTACATATCTTTCCAGTTGCAATTTTTAAAATTCATCCTTGCCTTTGAAGATTTATTATAGTGGTGGCTGTCTTAATTTATGGCTGCCTGATTACATGGTGAATTTATAATGAATATTTATACGGCACTTTTATTGTGGGTTTTAAAATCAATTAAAAACCAGTAGCCCAGTAGCAATAGGAAACCAAAGGTGTCTTGTTTCACTCTCCACACCACTTTTCAAAGTCATTCCTTAGCATGCTGGCTACTGCACTGGAGAAAAACAAACAATCACAATCACCTTACAGACATTCCAGTAATGCCTAAATCCATCAACGTGTTGAGTATTAGCAAACAGGGATGAGGAGGTGAAAGAAAAAACATTCCCTACTCCTAACATTCATGGAGATAAAATGGATGGAGAATTCTTGGCAACATCTGGAAAGCATCAGTTTTATGGTATGTTTCATATCACAGGCTGGTACTTTGAACTGAAAGCTGGTAGCCATGTTGTTTTTTTTTACCCTGGGTGGGCTGCAGATCCCCCTCTTTTCAATCTAGTAAAAGGTAAAAGTTTCCCCTGTCCAGTCAGGTCTGATTCTAAGGTGCGGTAATCAGCTCCATTGCTTGGCCGAGGGAGCCAGTGTTGTCCGAAGACATTTTCCGTGGTCATGTGGCCAGCATGGTTATACGCCAAAGAAGCATGGAATGCTGTTATCTTCCCACCAAAGTGGTACCTATTTATCTACAGATAGTCCTTGACTTACAACAATTACAACGGCACTGAAAAATGTGACTTATGACCATTTTTCACAGTTATGACCATTGCAGCATCCCCATGATCATGTGATCAAAATTCAGATGCCTGCCAACTGGTTCATATTTATGACCGTTGCTGTTTCCCAAGGTCACGTGATCCCCTTTTGCGACCTTCTCACAAGCAAAGTCAATGGGGAAGCCAGGTTCATTTAATAACCGGGTTGCGAACTTATCAACTGAAGTGATTCACTTAACAAATGTGGCAAGAAAAGTCGTAAAATGGGGCAAAACTCACTTAACAAATGTCCACTTAACAACAGATATTTTGGGCTCCATTGTGGTCATAAGTTGAGGACTACCCGTACTTGCATTTGCATGTTTTCGAACTCCTAGGTGGGCAGCAGCTGGGCCATAGAACGGGAGCTCACCCCATTGTGTGGCTCTTGGGTCTTGAACCTGGACTGTCAGCTTTCCAACATAAATTTTGGGCTCAATTGTGTTCGTAAGTCGAGGACTATCTGTATCGCCCAAAGGTCAATTGCTTTATACTGAGAGTTTCACTTGGTTCAGTTATTCTAGTTACTGTTGACTTCCATTGAGGACCTGTATACTGCACGAGCCAGAAAGAGGGCAGTGAAAATATCTACAGACCCTTCACATCCTGGACATAATCTGTTTCAACTTCTTCCCTCAAGATGACGCTATAGGGCAGTGATGGTGAACCTTTTTTCCCTCGGGTGCTAAAAGTGTGTGTGTGCACGCGCTAGTGTGCACACACATGCCCACACCCATAATTCAATGCCTCCCCACGTGCCCGACCCGACTTCCAGTGGACCCGGTAGGCCTGTTTTTCGCCCTCCCCAGGCTCCAGAGGCTTTCTTGGAGGGCGAAAACAGCCCCCCGCCCCCCGGAGGCTCTCCGGAGGCCGAAAACTCCCTCCCAGAGCCTCCGCACGAGCCATGTACTTACCTGGCATCCAAAATGGGCCACGTGGAGACTTCTGGGAGGGGAGGGGTGGCATGGGCGGGGCTAGTCAAAAATCAGCTGGCCGGCGCTCGCATGCACGCTGGAGCTGAGCTAGGGCAACGGCTCGCGTGCCCGCAGATATGGCTCCACGTGCCACCTGGGGCACGCGTGCCATAGGTTCACCATCACAGCTATAGGGCATTGCACACCAGAACAATTAGACATAAGGACAGTTTTTTCCCCCATGCCATCACTCTACTAAACAACTAATTCCCACAGCCCTGTCAAACTACCTAGTAGGGCTGTATTACTATTATTCTTCTCATCTTTCCTATTACCTATATCGTTGTCTTCTTATGACTATAACTTTGTTGCTTGTATCTTATGATTTACATTAATTGTTTTATTTAGTATCCTAGTATGATTTATGTTGATTGCTTATTTAGTATCCTATGACTATCACTTATGATTATGATGAATGTATTTTATGATATTTTATATATTTTATATTTATCCTTGTGTATCTAATCACATTTGGCCAATAAAGATCTATTCTATTCTATTCTATTCTATTCTATTCTATTCTATTCTATTCTATTCTATTCTATTCTATCCTATCCTATCCTATCCTATCCTATCCTATCCTATCCTATCCTATCCTATCCTATCCTATCCTATCCTATCCTACTCTACTCTTGATCAATGCCTTTCTAGGGGTTCAAAATACATTTTTTAATCCTATCTAAAATGTTAAGAATTGAATCTAAGTTCCTTGTTGTGTGATATATACTGTATGCTCTGAGCGGTGGACCTTCTAACCAGAAAGTCCACAAGCACTGAACAACTTGTGATACTGGGCAGTGTTCTGAAACTGGAGCTGAGGTTTCATTTAGTTATCTATTGATGCATTTATTTAAGCCCATGGATTAATCTCCACTTCTTTTTAAACCATCTGTCTTAGCAGGCATGCCTGCACCATCTGAAATTAAAGGGGGAAAAAACCCCTATGCTTCTTGCTTCCAAACTAATTTTTTACAGATACTGCAGATTTAATAGATGAATTAATTGCCTGATATACAATATACTGTTGGATATTTTTAATAGGGGAAAATCACTTAACGTTTCATTTTAAAATATATAAAGAAGTAAGCTATTAATATTGGACTTCTAGACATAGTTAGAACTACAACCATCAGAATTCCTATCACATGAAATCCCATCTTGAGCAGCAAGCATAGGCGTTGTAGTCTCACACCAAAATAGGGAACCCTGGTATATAAAAATTTAGCCTGGTTTATCCACATTTCTCAAATAAGGGCTTGACTGCAAACATTTTTTTACTCCAACCCTAAGACACTCTTTGTGTGTATGTGTGTTTCTGTGTTTGTATGTGTGTGTTGTGTTTGTGTAAGTATTAGTGTGTAAACTGCTTATGGTTCACAATTCAGCTGGAAAGAACCTAAAGTAGGTCATCATAAAAACCAGTTCTAGAGCTCGCAGTGATGAAGATGAACTGCTGAAACATCTGGAACTAGAAAAGCAGAAGAATCTCCCGAGAACATTCAATTCTGAAGGATTTACGAAAGGCCCCATTATTGCTAGCAGGGAAAAACCTTGGGCATCTGAAATATACACATAGTAATTGTTTGACGTAAAAAGATTCATTTCCCAGCAAAGAAGCATAAAAAAATGAAGAACTGTTGATCTAAAGGTCACTGGATACAAACACAGACAAACAAAGGGATGAACACAAAATCTCAGAAGACTATAGAGGAATTTCCAGTACCAGGAGAATGAGGGACGGATCCCCCACCCCGATAGGGGATGGGAAGAGTAAAACAGCTGGTCCCACCAGTGCATATTTTTCCCATAACAAAATAACAGAGTTGGAAGGGACCTTGGAGGTCTTCTAGTCCAACCCCCTGCTCAAGCAGGAGACTCTAGACTCGTGACGGCGAATCTATGGCACGTGTGCCACTGGTGGCACGCAGTGCCCTCTCTGTGGGCATGCGAGCCATCGCCCCGGTTCAGCTCCACCATGTATGCACATGCGCCTCCTGCCAGCCAGCTGGTCTTTGGGTCTCTGCCGCGCATGCGCAGGAGGCGGGGTGCGTGCGGGGGGCTCATGCACATGCATGGGGCGCATGCGGGAGGGCGTGCACATGCATGGGGGCGGGGTGCATGCGGGGGGTCACTGATTAATTGTTCTCATTGTCAGGAAATGTCTCCTTAGTTCGGTTGCGTAATACAGATAGTTCTCGACTTACAACAGTTCGTTTAGTGACCATTGAAAGTTACAATGGCACTGAAAAATGTGATTTATGACCATTTTTCACAGTTAAGACCTTTGCCGTATCCCCATGGTCATGTGATCAAAATTCAGATGCTTGACAACTGGTTCATATTTATGACTGTTGCTGTGTCCCAAGTTCATGTGATTACCCTTTGTGACCTTCTCACAAGCAAAGTCAGTGGGGAAGCCAGGTGTCAGGGTTCCGACCGATGCCTTAATTAAATCATGAGCCTCAATGAGCTTTATTTAAGGTTACTAACTTATCAAGGGCAGTGATTCACTTAACAAATGTGGCAAGAAAAGTTGTAAAATGGGGCAAAACTCACTTAACAAATGTCTCACTTAAGAACAGAAATTTTGGGCTCAATTGTGGCCGTAGGTTGAGGACTACCTGTATAACAGTTATGATATTAAACCAGAATTGGAGGGGCTCATGTCCCAGTCTAATTCTCCAACTGAACATGGAACCATTTAACTCTCAACCCAATCTATTTTGCAGAGTTCTTGTAAGGAGAAAAGGAGATCTCCAAGTTTGCTGTTTTGAGCAATCAATCAGGCCGAGAATAATAATAATTAATTATATTATAATTAATAATAATAATTAAAAAAGAAAAAGAAAACTAGCAACATCTCATCCTATTCCAACCAAATTTACTTTATAAAAATCCTATTTTTTAAGCATTGCAGAGGTTTACTGGCTGCTCATACAACAGAATTCTTTTACACTGGATTTCAGATGTATAAAAGATGTAAAGTATTCTTCAATTATTCATGCAGCATTTAAATATGAATCTTCTACTGCTGCAAAATTACAAGAAAGAAAGAAAGAAAGAAAGAAAGAAAGAAAGAAAGAAAGAAAGAAAGAAAGAAAGAGCGGTGGGAATGAAAGACCATTGCCTCATTTTTGCCTTTTTGCCTTTTAACTGAATGGGGACAGTTTTTCATCTGATGTATAAGATGAAAATGAAGAGAAGACAGACAGACAGAGACCAATTCAGCAAGCTATACCTGCTACCCATGATGGAGCTGCATTTCCTGGGATATCCAAGGAGTTCTTGGATAAACCTGCAGGATTTTCTATTCAGACAAAGCAAAGCCAACTGTATATCCTATGAGCTACATAGAAAGCAGATATCTGGACCTTGGTTTGTACTTCTAATGCTTCTCCAACTCTGACACATCATAGAATAAGTTGTAGAGCCATTTGTCTGCAAAGAAAGAAGTCAACCATTTCCAGACCAATTTCTTCTCAAATTATGAAATGAAGAAGAGCAGAACAGAAAATGAGCTTTGTGTTCTTCTAAGGTGGGTGATGTACACATCATAGCTTTAAGTCTCTGTGTGGATCAAAAGAAGCTTTGGATATACTCCACACCAAACTTTTCCAAAGCTCATTGATTTAAGTTTCTCCTTGGTTCTAGGTTGCTTCTTTCCTTGATTAGGTTCCATCCGTTGTTTCTTGTCTTACCTTCAGGTGCTTTGGAGAATAGGTTGAGCCCCTCTGCCAACCCCTTAGATATTGGAACATGTCACCCCTAGAAGTATTTGCTTATTGAGATGTATAGATGCCAACTTGCAAACCAATGCACAATTTCAAATATATGTAAGTTAAAGAGAAAAAAATAATAATTTTCAGCAGAGAAAACCTCTGATTTGTGTATACTCTCAGCCTCAAAACCAAATGCTTTATATTGATTGGCAATACAAATCATTTCCCCCCTTTTGTGATTTTTAAAATGGACTTGTATTGTGCAATCCTTCAAACAGGCTATTTTTTCAGAGCTGTTCAATAGAAGAACACAACTGTGCTGTGGCTGCGGGTTGCACTTTTGTTTTAAATAACTGTGCCCAAACCTTCTTTATTTCAAAGTTTTGGACATCTTTGATCAGATTGAAAGAGGAATACAGGTAGACCTCAACTTACAACCACAATTGAGCCCAAGTGTTAATTGAGGCAGTTATTATGTGAATTTTAACGCATTTTATGACCTGACTTGCCACAGTTGTTAAGCGAATCATTGCAGTTATTAAGTTAGTAACATGGCTGTTAAGTGAATCTGCCTTCCCCATTGGCTTTGCTCATCAGAAGGTCACAAAAGGTGATTACATGGCCCTTGGGATACTGCAACAGTCATAAATAGGAACAGTTGCCAAGCGTCTGAATTGTGACCGTGTGACTATTGAGATGCTGCAACGGTCGTGTGAAAAACGGTCACACAAGGCAAGAAAATGTGCTGTGCCAGGTACCCTGTTAGAATCCTGGCAGCTGCATTTGGCTCATAAGCACCAGTTTTATGGAGATGAATAGGAATCCTGCAACATCATCCTGTGCTTTTGAATTGCTCCAATTTATTCCGATGCAGCTACATAGGAGTAGTGCCCAGTGGTTTTTTTTTTTTTCCACGTGCAGCCCGGCATGGGAACTGCAAGATGCAAAACATAAAAATCCTGATAAACATAAGCACAGCTTGATGCTCACTAATTACCCAGCAATACTATTTATATGCTGCTGGCGCTCCCAGAAATGAAGCTTCGACTAAGGGAAGTCCACATCAATATTAATGCTGCCGCTGTCATGTTAATACCCTGAGTTGCGAAGAGACAAAGACACACATTCAGGCAAGGGGAAAGGGAGGGGTGAGGGTGAGGGGAAAAAAATAGTTCAGAGGATCACACACACACATCCAGGCAGAGAGAAGAAAGAAATCTGCATAAAAGGAAAGATTAAGGTAAGTTGTACCGCACCTGTAGTTAACTCTTTCTGTCCAGCCAGGGTTTTTGAGATCTATTTACAGCTGAAATGAAACCACATAAAGGAAGAAATATACCTGAATGGGCCCATTATGTCCATGACAAAAGGGGAGGTAATAGAACTTGTTCATGTTCAGATGTCCTGCACATTCCAGATGGGTTTAAATCAAGACTTATATACCGCTTCACAGTGCTTTACAGCCCTCTCTAAGCGGTTTACAGAGTCAGCCTATTGCCCCCAACGATCTGGGTCCTCATTTTACTGACCTCGGAAGGATGGAAGGCTGAATCAACCTTGAGCCGGTCAGGATTGAACTCCTGGCAGTGGGCAGAGTTACCTGCAATACTGCCTTCTAACCACTGTGCCACCATGGCTCAAGATATGGATAAGTGATCCCATTTTCAGCCCATCCTTGTTCTGCTGGTTTGTCTCATGTATGTCACTTCCATTTCTGAATTAGTGTGTACTTCCCCCCCCCCCGGCCACAAGACCAATTCCCATCATTTTGGAATACAATGGTTTTTTCTTAAAAACAAAATCTCTATGCATTACAAACTAAAACATACTATTTTATATGCTGCTTTCTTCAGTTTTCAACTTAAAATCACACAGCAAAATTGACTAAAGGACACAAATCAAGGGTAACCATTTTCCAATCTGCTAATGAGACCAAGAATAGCAAATCAAATTGATCTGTTTATAAATGGGGGCCATATAAAACCCTTCAGCATCTCTGGGTGTTACTTTATAGAGTCATGCTTATAAGTCCTTAACTTATGACTGATCGCTTAATGACGGTTCTAAATTATGAAGGACCCCACCAGAGCTGTTTATGATCCATTTTCAAAGTTACGATGGCTGTATTGCCCCCCACCCCCCTGGTCCAATAATTGTATTATGGGTGCTTGGCAACCAGCTCACCTTCATGGCCGTTTGCAATATTCCGCAGTCATGCAACCATGTTTTACAATGTTTTTTGCAGTTTCCAATATTTACTTCTAGTTCTGGCAAAAAAAAAAAAAATGCCCATTGGGAAAAATGGATTTGTTTAACAACTGCAGTGTTTGCTTAATGACTGTTGCAAAAAAAAAATGTCAAAAATTCAGATCACACAATGCCTCAATCTATGACTGCAATGACTTATGACCATAATTCTGGGCTTAATTACGGTCATAAATCGAGGACTATCTATAGTCAAGATTGAGAAACATTGCTCTAGAGCAGTGGTTCTCCCGGACGCCACCCGGATGCCGGTTCTTTGGTTCTTTTACCCTCTGCGCATGCGTAAAGCGTTCTGTGCATGCGCAGAGGGTAAAAGAACCCAAATGGCGGCGTCCGGGCGGGTGGGCGAAGTCTCCCGCTTCTGTAGCTACCGGCTGTCCGGCGACCCGCAGGCACGGCCGAACCGGGAGCATTTCACCCCTGCAAGTGACGGTGGCACCAGGATGGCGGGCTAACGCGCGCGGTGACCCCTGTGAAATGGTCGTTCGACCCCCAAAGGGGTCACGACCCACAGGTTGAGAACCGCTGCTCTAGAGTCTAGACATTCTTCCATGCAATGGGCTTCCTAAGCCACAGAGAAAAATGGCAGGAATTTTCTATATGCAAAATCTCTGGTCTATTTGTGTTCTGTCTCTGAGCTGGCAATACAAAGCAGGCTTGAATAGAACCATCAGGTCTGGTCCTGTGGATGCATTTTTCCCAAGGAAAATAGAGTGTGTCACAATCTCTTGCGAGCAATTCTTGAAATCAACACTTGCTTATTGCAATTGTTAGAAAGCTTTGTCTTTTTCCTGGAGATCTTGAGCAGACATCGTATCAAGGTTCCCTATGAAAACAGCTGTCAAGAGAACTAGAAAATAATGCAAAAGGAAATTCTCCATTTGTTTTGCAGTCTTCTCCCTCATATTATGAAACAGGACTTGCCTGTTAAGAAGTTTCTGGCCCCAGTTAGCAATCACCGTCATTTTTCATCTTGTCGCTACTCTATGTGCAAAAATTCTCTCGGCTGCATATATTTTAAGAGCCTTCTTCCCTCGGTAGCAGGAGTGCTGCATTCCAGTTCTTTAAGGCACATTAAATTCTCAAACAAGCTTTAAATCACTGCCTGCACCAGAAAGGAATTTCTTTGGAATGAGATTTTCAGGAGGATCTCTCAGCGTGGTACATAAATACATACCAATAATGCAATTCCTTTTGGGAAAACAGCATTATCTAAGGAACAGAAAAAGAAGACATACTACTCCCCCCCCCCGCCCAAATTAAAATCATAAGATAAGAAACAGAAACAGAACTACAATGAGTTTATAGCAAAACTATTTACTTTCTACCTTTACAAGCACTCTTTGTTCTACTACAGGTAGTCCTCGACTTACAACAGTACATTTAGTGACCATTCGAAGTTACAGTGACACTGAAAAAAGTGACCTATTACCATTTTTCACACTTATGACTCTTGTAGCAGCCCCATAGTCACGTGATCGAAATTCAGACGCTTGGCAACTGGCTCATATTTATGACAGTTGCAATGTCCAGGTGTCACGCGATCCCCTTTTGCAATCTTCTGACAAGCAAAGTCAATGGGGAAACCAGATTCACTTAACAACCATGTTACTAACTTAACAACTGCAGTGATTCACTTAACAAAAGTCATAAAATGAGGCAAAATTCACTTAACAAGTGTCTCACTTAGCAACAGAAATTTGGGGTCGTAAGTCGAGGACTACCTGTATATCCATCCCTTCACATATTGTCTTTTGTCTTTACACTTCTAACTTTTCTCTTTCTGAGGATCAACTCCAAATACAACTTTCTCAGTCTTCTCCCTTCTCTTAATATACAGTATTTACTCTTCCAGTACTGTATTCACTGGGTTTGCAATCTATTCTCATTTGTTCTTTCTATAAGATCAAACTACCTCAAGCTACTTTTTCCATGCTGGTTGTTTACTTTTCCGTACAATCCAGATTCATTCATCATATGTGCACATATACAAACACAAAAACAAAACCTCCATATATCAACCAATCCTAAATTGTCCATCAAATTTTTAAAAATGGTGATTTGCCTTGAGGGATTTAAATATTTTTCTCTGAGGTTCTGTTGTGGGAAAATCATTCCATTCCAATCCACCAACACCAATTTTCATAAGAAGAACCTCTCCATACTTTGTTTGTAGAATATCACTTTATCTTCCTTTGGGACATAGATCTCGGTACCATATATGCATCAAATTCTGGCCCTGTAATTTTTGCATGTTCTTTTGCTACCTTTTTCTTTAATGTACAGGAAAAATATATGCAATTATACATTTATATTATTCTATTCTATTCTATTCTATTCTATTCTAGTCTATTCTATTCTATTCTATTCTATTCTATTCTATTCTATTCTATGCCATGCCATGCCATGCCATGCCATGCCATGCCATGCCATGCCATGCCATGCCATGCCATGCCATGCCATGCTCCAGTAGAGAGCCGTTCCCTAAAGATGAGCTCCAGCATGAGTCCAAAAGCTCGGAAAACCACACCTCTGATCCCGGTGACTGACCCAGACTGGATCTTGCAGGAATAATATATGTATTGGATTGGGTAATTTCAATTGTTGAGCACAAACTGTTAGCCATTTGAGGTCAGCAAACATACATGTCAGGAATGCTCCTTCTTGTAGTAGATAGAATAATTGAATCTGGAAAGCCTGCCAGAGTTTCTCTCTCCCCTGTCTTATACCAAACAAAATGAAGGCAGGGCTATTTTGAGTGTTTTTTCTTTCTTTCCCCTTTTCTAGGACTCAGCAATCTTTCCCATTCCCAAGACCAGGTCTACATTCCTTCACGTATTTACATGCTGCACACTGTTGACCTAGGAATCATGTTACCAATCATGGATTTATGTCATTAGTTTAGAGTAGAGTAGAGTAGAGTAGAGTAGAGTAGAATAGAATAGAATAGAATAGAATAGAATAGAATAGAATAGAATAGAATAGAATAGAATAGAATAGAATAGAATAGAATAGAATAGAATAGAATAGAATAGAATTGGAAGGGACCTTGGAGGTCTTCTAATCCAACCCCCTGCTCGAGCAGGAGACACTATACCAGTGGTTCCCAATGTGGGGTCCATGCCCCACAGGGGGGCAATTTGATTTTTAATGGGGGCAATTGGAACCTTGTTTAAACCAAGTTAATGGCCTTTTAGTAGTCCTCCATGAGAATAGGAGTTCACTTTTTGAATAGTAAGAATTATATGTCATGGGAGGGGGCATCAGGATTTTAGAGATGCTTAGGTGGGGCCG
>QLTV01000641.1:680586-692151 GCA_003457575.1 Thermophis baileyi | reverse complement strand
AGGTATAGTATTAGTATTAGTATTAGTATTAGTATTAGTATTAGTCTTAGTATTAGTATTAGTATTAGTATTAGTATTAGTATTAGTATTAGTATTAGTATTAGTATTAGTATTAGTATTAGTATTAGTATTGTACTGTACAGTACAGAACAGAACAGAACAGAACAGAACACTTAGACACACAAGGAAATTGTCTTCTTTATGAATAGGGACAACAGTTCTCAACTAACAGAAGCAAGCTGAGAATTCTGATTCTTTTTAGATCTCCCAAACATCGCACTGCTGATCACTGGCCACGTTCTTAAACTGGCTTCTGGCTTCTGAGCTTGGATTACTTGAGTGAAAATCAGAACCCCCTAGATGCTGAGAAGTTATCTTCTTGAAATTTGTAAGAATTATATGCAGATATGTATATCCTGTTTCAATACCGTATGAAGAAGCAGACCAGGGCACAATCAAGGGACTTGTGCACCGCTGCCAATTTCATTTTTACTGTTGTGGTTTTCTCTCCCCCTCCCCAAATTTTAAGGTACCCACCTTTTCATCCCACCAAAATCTCTCCCTTCAGGGTGGCCAGACGAATACCACCCCTTTCCTCCTCCTGCTCCTGCTGCATCTCAAGGGTTAAGAAGAAATTCAAAATATACACCCCCTAGACCTTGCTAACCCAGTGCTCTTGGAGACGCATACCCATCGGCTGAGCTAACTCTCCAACTCAGCCTGAGGAGAGGAATTGTTCTGCAGAAGTAGCCCATTGGCTGGTTGCTATGGAGACCGACATACCACAGTTCTGACCCTTGAGAGGTTTAGCACTCGGCGCAGCAAGGCTGCCAGCAGCTGGACTGCAGCTGTTGCTGGGTAAGATTCAGCCTGGTTGTAAGGGAGAATTCCCTCCTGCCACAAACAACTCAGCTTGGGCTGCCAGCAAAGACAGCCTGCCTTTGATTGAGATGAATTAATATTTGCTTAGGGCTGGGGGCTGTTGTCACTGTGCAAAACAAGATGTACAAGGCCGCAGCATCCATCCTGCATAGGAGACCTTAGCAATCGTAAATGTGGAGAGAGCTGGCTGAATGGGGGTCTCTTGAATTGGACAGGTATGAAGATGAGCTGTACACATTGAGCCATTTATTATAGGGGACCTTGATAGATAGGATCTAGTGCTGAACCCCAAATATCTGTCACACAGACACATGCATAGTAATGCACAACAGCCGAGTTCCTAGGGAAGGCATCTCTTCTCAACACGTGCACCCAGAAAAGCAAATCAGAAGAGCAAAGACATTTGCCATCCAAGGCAACAGCCCTAAACAGGAGGAGTCTATTTCTGCAAACAATCCCCTCTACTAATGCATTGGCTAATGCTCTCAAAGAAATACCGTAGTGATGGTGGTTGGAAGCGGTGATGATAGCAGAGGAGAGAACGGCCTCTCTCCCTTTTACTTCAGGTGAAATTTAATGGTTCCGGTTTCAGAAAGGTCATCTATAACAATCCTATCCGAGTAGAAAATTGTTCCACCTTGGACATTGTGAAGTCATTTAAGGAAAGAGGAAAACGATTAACATGTTCTGCACTTAGCCATTAGCTGAAATCCCACAATCCTTTGCTTTCCCCAAGTGGTCCTAGCCATCCCCAGCTAAAGAGGCTTTGGGTGTAAACGGCAAAGTAGCAGGGCTGCAATCAGTCTGATCCACCCTGGCATTTGATATAAATAGACTAAATGCAAGTAATTGGGTGATGTGCGCATGATGTATGCATGTATTTGTGTTCATCAGTCAGAAACAGCAGGGTCCAGAAGGTCCTTCATTTGCTTTTGTTTTCTGGCCTCTTCATTTATTCCTGTATATATATTTATATGTGTGTAACTTCTGCAGTTTTGCTAACTGGATTGTTGCCTCTTCTCTCACCACTCTCTATGTACTCCCCTTTCCTTCAATAAAACGGGTCAAGGCAAAGAACAAGTTTTTGCTGGCTCGCTTTTTCAGAAATGGGCATTTAGGGGCAGCGCGATCATTTTGTGTCTGACTGACACAAAGCTTCTCTTGCAAATCTCCCCTGAAAGAGCTTTCCTGTCTTGCATTGAGGCTTCAGGGATTACCTGTGCAGAGAGTGTTGCTGAAGAAAAGCCTGGTGTGGTTCCTGATTCACCCTTCCCTCATCTTTTAGGACTGGGGCGGGGGGGGAATGGATGGAGTGGAATGGAATAAACCTGGCACGGAGCTGTTTAAGGAATCCTGCCAAGGAACCGATTGTCGAAAGTCTTGTAAATAAATCAATTCAATCAGCAGCACCTGCGTGGAGCTTGCCCTGAAGAGGATAGTCAGGGTTCACTGTGCTTTGACTAAGTTGCAAAATAGCCCTAGTTTATTTGGAGGCTGCAGTTCCCGCAGACAGACTGAGCTTCATAGGGGCCCTTCTCAATTTTGCAGAAAGTAGGTGGAATGCGTGCTATGTCAGCCCTACCTCCCTAATATTCTAGAGCAGGGAATGGGATCCTCACCTTGGTTATGGACTGTACGTAGTCCTTGACTTACAACCATTTGTTTAGTGACCGTATGAAGTTACAACAGCATTGAAATAAGTGGTTTACAACTGGTCCTCTCACTTACAACCATCCTAGCATCCCCCTGGTCATGTAATCAGAATTCTGGTGCTTGGCAACTGGCGTGTATTTGATGGACCTGGAGTCATGTAATCACCATTGGTGACTTTCCCAGGTGGCTTCTGGCAAGAAAAGTCAATGGGGGAAGCCCGATTCACTTAATGACTGCAAGATTCACTTAACAACTGCAGTGATTCATTTTTAACAATGATGGCAAAGAGGTCATACAATTGGGCATAACTCAGCAACATTCTTGCTTAACAATGGAACTTTTGGTCCCGATTTGGTCGTAAGTCGAGGAATACCTGTATGATTCTGCAGTTTGTATGACTCAGTTCCCACTATGGAAGTAGTGGAGAATGCATTCCTTACAGTAAACTTCATTTGCCCTTCTGGTTTAGTGCAGTGCTAAGAAAAAAAGCTCATAAATCTGTCATGCAGCACCCGACATCCACAACAACAGTTTCTAGCACCAAACATCAAACCGTAGGAAAACGTGGGAATAAACGCAAAGTTCTTGATCTTAAACAGAAGAAGGAGATTAGATCGGTTACCAACTCTCATTTCCTTACTGACTTTTTTTTTTTTTGGTTTGTTTTTTTTTGTTCCGAACCTCTGGGATTCTGTCATGCTTCTGTCATCCATGAAGAACTTGTCATACAGATTCATTTAGTCTGTATTTTGCCCTGAATATTACACAACAGGGACACAAAACTGGCTGTATTGCAAGCCTGGAGGCCCTTCTGCAACTTGAGGGACAATTAGGGTGGAGCTTGGGCCCTTCCAATATGTGTTGCTCTGTGGAGGGACTGATTGTCGGCAGCAGATGTGCTGTTTCTGGGCTGAAGGGGTGATAAGGCCAATTTTGCTGAATCAGCCTCTTTCTCAGCACAGTCTACCTTC
The DNA here is from genome assembly GCA_003457575.1 of Thermophis baileyi. Taxonomy (NCBI): domain Eukaryota; kingdom Metazoa; phylum Chordata; class Lepidosauria; order Squamata; family Dipsadidae; genus Thermophis; species Thermophis baileyi. The sequence continues at coordinate 688,645 of QLTV01000641.1, read as the reverse complement.
CAGAGTTGTTGTTAAAGGGAAAAGAAATTGGAGGAGGGAACATTACGTACAGGGAGTTCTGAACTTGCAACCATTAGTTTAGTGGCCGTTCGTTTCGCGAAGTTACAAACAGCACTGAAAAAAGTGTCTTTTTATTGGTCTTTGTAGTTCCAAACATTGCAGCATCCCCACTAGATCAAAAGTTGGATATTTGACAATGGACATGCATTTATGATGGTTGCAGTGCATTGGGGTCATGTGGTTACCATTTGGGACTTTCCCAGCCAATTTTTGACAAGCAAAGTCAATGGGGAAGCTGGATTTGACCATGTGATTAATGATTGCAGTGATTTGCTTAATAACCAGGCATGGTTATAATCAGGTGTGACTTATTTCAACAACCGCCTTGCTTAGCACTGGAAATTCTGTCCCCAAATGTGGCCATAAGTTGAGAACCAGCTATACCCTGCTTGAGAGCTCCATCCAAGCTTCAGTTGCAAGTCATTAACAGGTCCTTGCAAAATCCTACTTGGCAAGACCTTCTCATGAACAACCTAAAGTATATAAACAGTTATGAACCATACCTCCTCATGTTAGACAGGAGTTGAGCTTCCTTTGCTGAATTAGAGGTGGAACTCGACATCTTGAGGATACGGATCCAAGAGTCTCTCCAGCAAGAGATCAGGTTCACCTTGATCGCCACCAACCAATCTCAGTCACATAATGCTCCTCACTTACCTACACAACTCACATTCTTTGGCTATGAAATTGGGGTTTCATAGCACCTTTGTGGCTAATAGTGGTTAATAGTCATCTGTCTCACTTTCTGTAAAGATCATTGTTATAGCTCATGCCTGTAAATTCTACCTGGGTTTTAAATAAGAATATAAAAAACAATAAACTGAATGAATTTTGGTTGATGTAAGTGGACTCTGTCATAGCACAGGCTGCAGGAGCAAAATGTTTTTAGCATGCATATTCTTTATTGCAGAAATGTTATGAAAAACAACATTTATTTTAGAAAGTTCCCTATAAAACGGCATATGTTTGGAAAGTTGCATAGCCAAAAGCAAGTGTGTTAAGAGCAGCCAAGTACAAAAACTGTATATTACAGGTGGTTAAATAAATTGAGTACAGAAACACACACAGTACTGTGAGCCTATCTGCAACAAATATACTTTAAGTGAATTTCTAAAAACCCAGTTTGCTTGGTGACAAAACAGAGTAACTTAAAGAGTACCTGTAAGGTCGTCTCTGAAAAGATACAGTAATATTAACTTGTTGGTAAAGTTCAGGAAAAGATGCTTCAGAAAAGCAATATAGTTCAAAAACGTTTAAGGAAGAGTGCCAGATTAGAACCATGGTTGCCTACTTCAAAAAAGATCCCTATCCCACTATTTGTCTCCTAAAACTTCAGAGATGAATTGCCTCCTAAATCATTCCTGATGAACACGATCCCAAAACACTGTTATCAGGCGATAAGGCTAATGTTAAGTATCATTATCTTACCATCATAGTGCAAGGAGTGTCTTGTATTATCTCTGAATTGGTTAAATCAGGGGTCTCCAACCTTGGCAACTTTAAGACTTGTGGACTTCAACTCCCAGAATTCCTCAGCCAGCAAAGCTGGCTGAGGAATTCTGGGAGTTGAAGTCCACAAGTCTTAAAGTTGCCAAGGTTGGAGACCCCTGGGTTAAATCAAAGAGTTCCCTTCTACTGACGAAGAGTTCCCTTCTACTGACAAAGACCTGTATTTATTGCATAAATCAAGTGGTTTTTCTTTCCATTTAGAGTTTGTCATTATGAAAAGCAAAAAAGAAGCAGAAACTCTGCTGCCTTTCCCCAGACAAAACTGTACAATCATATCACCCACACCGTTTTAACCGGACCTGTTTCCCGCCCCCCCCCCCACCTCCAATCTTTGGCAATAAAAACAAGCCTATAAAATGAATGTGAAAATGTATTCATTAGGGATTTATAATGCTCATTACAACTGCCTGGGTAGGAAACCATGACTGAGATCCAGAGAAGAAGGGGGGGGAAATGCAAATTGTAGCACATGAGATGGGAGAGACTGGAGAATTTCTCTAATCGACCAATCCAATGGCACTCCAATTATCTGTGGCCAGCCCAATGGGTTAAAATTATACCATTCATTCTTGGACACAGTGTGGAGTCTAAAAAGTGTTTCATTTTAATAAAAATGAGATCTGGACACTGCAGAAACCAGTTTCACTAATGATGTGTTTACACAGAAGACAACAATTTCTATTTAATGGTGATTACTACCAAGAACAAATTAAACTTCCTGAAGTATATGGGTTAGAGATAATGGGAATTGAGAAGGGCGGGGAGAGTGACAATGAAAGAATGTATGCAAATGTGTGCATAAGATACACACTAAACTTAGTACACTCAGTATTGCAGCAAAGCAATAATAGGTCTAATGTGGTCTAGTAGTTAAGGAATCGACCTAGAAAATGGGAGACTGTGAGTTCAAGTCCTGCCTTAGTCATGAAAGCCAGCTGGGTGGCTTTGGACCAGTCACTCTCTCTCTCAGCCCAACTCACCTCACAGGGTTGTTGTTTTGGAGAAAATAGGAAAACGAAAGTGTGTTGGATATGTTTGCTGCCTTGAGTTATATGTAAAAATAATAAAGGCGGGATACAAAGATAGATAGATAGATAGATAGATAGATAGATAGATAGATAGATAGATAGATAGATAGATAGATAGATAGATTACAGATTACAGATTGACAGAATTGGAAGGGACCTTGTAGGTCATCTAGTCCACCCCCCCCCCCCCGCTCAAGCAGGAGACCCTACACCATTTCCGACAAATGGCAGTCCAATCTCTTCTTGAAAGTCTCAAGTGTTGAAGCTCCCACAACTTCCGAAGGCAAGCTGTTCCACTGGTTGATTGTTCTCACTGTCATAAAGTTCCTCCTTACTTCCAGGTTGAATCTCTTGTTGATCAGTTTCCATCCATTATTCCTTGTCTGGCCTTTGGGTGCTTTGGAAAAGAGCTTGACCCCCTCCTCTCTGTGGCAGCCCCTCAGATATGGGAACACTGCTATCATTCCCCTGTTCGTCCTTCTGTTCAGTAGACTAGCCATGCCCAGTTCCTGTAACCGTTCTTGATATGTTTTAGTCTCCAGTCCACTAATCATCCTGGTTGCTCTTCTCTGCACTTTTTCTAATGTTATCTTTTTTCATAGCTTGCGTTGGTTGGACTGAGTAGTATAGCACTTTTTGTTAATGTTGCATGGGTTCATTGGAAAATGTCGTATAAGTGATCTGTTTCCTTTTTTCTAGGTTACCGCAGTGCATTTATGTCCTTTGTTCAATATCTTTAGTGTTCAGTGTCTTTTTATTTATTTTTATTCTTTTTTTCAAATTTAGATGCCACCTATCTAACTCTGAGTGACCCTATGCTGTCAAAAGTAATCCCGGTAGACCGGTAGATAGATAGATAGATAGATAGATAGATAGATAGATAGATAGATAGATAGATAGATAGATAGATAGAGATAGATAGATAGATAGATAGATAGATAGATAGATAGATAGATAGAGATAGATAGATAGATAGATAGATAGATAGATAGATAGATAGATAGATAGATAGATAGATAGATAGATAGATAGATAGATAGATAGATAGATAGATAGATAGGAGTAATCTGTGTCCTCCCACCCATATCTTTAAATTTAAATTTCCATCAGCTTTCATAGTGAGGAATAATGGGATTTGCAAGCTGGCAATGTACAGAAGGCTAGATATTTCGAGCTCATGATATTCAGTCTAGGTAAACATAATTATAAAAGGCTAAGGGGACATTCATATATAGAACAGGGTATATTGGTCAAAATGATTAGGCTTTAACTAAAATGAAGACAGAGCTGTGGGGAAAACCTGCTTCTGAAGCCATTTCAGCTCTTTCTCTGCATGATGGAAAGTTTGCTCGCGTAGAGGAAAAGTGTTCTTGTGCTGATTTGGGTTTCACAAATGGAAACTGGCTACCTAATACCAGTTGGATGTCTATTCAGGAAGAAGGAAAAGATGCTTCCTTCTCTGTTGATTGATCGTATGATGAGGTGACGCTTCTGTCTCTGTGATCTGTGACAGTTGGAATTGCTTTGAGGCTGCTTTGTCTCAGGAGAAAGCCCGTTTCTGTTTCTGTTTCTGTTTTGCAATGCCAGAAGTACAGATTGAGAAAAGCAGCCATTGCCAAGACTATCCAGAAAAAAACGGAAGCCTGAATATTTAAATCTTATGAATATGTATGAGTGGAGCAGGGGGAGGTAGAAGACTTTTTTTAAAAAAAAATGTTGAACACCTATTTTCTCTAATAAAAATAAAATGTTAGAATTCAAACAGACAAGCACCTGCTACATACAGTAACACTCCAGACTTAATAAATGTTGATAAGAAAGATTTTTTTAAAAAAATTGGATAGTGGAGGTGACAGTGCCTGGAGATAGCAGAGTAGAAGAGAAAGAACTGGAGAAAATCACACAAAATACAAAGACCTGCAAGTAGGAATAGAACTGTGGCAAAAGAGAGCAAAGGTAGTACAAATAGTAATAAGATGCCTTGGATGCAACCCCAAAACAACCTGAGCACCACTTGAACACCATCGTCAGTGACAAAATCTTCAGTCAATTGCAAAAGGCAGATTTACTTGGAACACCTTACATCAGGGGTCCCCAAACTTGGCAACTTTAAGATTTGTGGACTTCAACTCCCAGAATTCTCCAGCCAGCATAGCTGGCTGGAGAATTCTGGAAGTTGAAGTCCACAAGTCTTAAAGTTGCCAAGTTTGAAGACCTCTGCCTTACATCCTGCACTGATACCTTGAACACAATCAAACAACAATATCTGCCTATCCCAGGTCCTTCAGAAGGACTTGAAAGATGGATAAAAATGCAAATCCTGCCTAAACATTTGGCTGACTGTGTGATCAACCATAATAATAATAATGTTAAAAGTTGAAAATAAACTGGTTATAATATTGCAGGATTATCAATATACAAACTAATAAGTCTTGGCTCATAACAAAATATTTTAACTGTAGTGAAAAGAAGAAAGTGTGGAAAATTAATGTGGCATTACCAGGAGACAGCAGAAAGCAAAGAATTGGAGAAGATCACAAAGTATCAAGATCTGAGATTCAAAATTGAAAGATTATGGCATAAACTGGCCATGCTGGTCCCAGTGGATATTAGGACACTGGGTACTATACCAACAAATATTGGATGGCACTTAGAAAATGTACGCATTCACAACATTTCCATCTGTCAATTGCAAAGGACCATACATATACTATGCAGACACATGATGGCATTCTAGGGATGGCATTCTTCTTGGGAAGAACTCAATGCATATGAAGGTCAACACCAACTAAAGAATTGGCAGCTGTGACTGCACATTTTCATGCATATACTACTACTTCTAATGATAATAATTCATTAAACTTGTCTACCCGACTCCCAATTACTGTTGTTGAAACAAATTCCCATAAGAATTTGATATTCATTCTAAAAGCACATCTTAGTAATGGAATGGGGAAACCACTTTTGGAGCAAGGAAAGAAGCCAATAATGGCTGTGCTGCTCCCGTTCACACACCCTAGTACTCAAGTAAGACTAATGAGTGTGTGTGGTTTTACACAAACAATAAATTGAATTGTTAGCTTCCTGTAACTGCCTGGGAACTGAAATTGCTTTCTAGGGGGAGGAAAGGGACAACTGTCATGATCATTAGCCATTAATGAGCTCTTTGGCAACCCTGTATTTAATAATTAAAACAATTAACATTTTTTGCAGCCAGTTTCCCATGAGTGTGTCATGTCCCACTTATTCTCTGGTTGGCTTCACGTTGGGGGCCTTGGATGGCATTTTATACTTTCTGGAAACTTCAATATGCATGCTGCAATTTAAATTAGAATGGTCAAATTTTTAAAACAAAACAAAACAATTGATCTTTCTGATTTAACAGCAACTGGTCTTTCTGATTTAACAGCAACTGGTCTTTCTGATTTAACAGCAGTTGGTCTTTCTGATTTAACAACAATTAATCATTTTGATTTAACAGCAATTTATCTTTCTGATTTAGCAGCAATTTATCTTTCTGATTTAACAGCAATTGATCTTTCTGATTTAGCAGAAATTGATCTTTTCATCGAACAACAATTGATCTTTCTGATTAACATTAGGTGCTCTTATGTCCTTATAATTCCAGAGATTTGGACTTTTTCTTTTTTCACCAGTGCACAACTAAGGCACTACTTTATCAGAAAGCTGTTTTGCAACTATAGGAAACTGAGATTTGCATTACCAAGTAGTCACAACTGCCAACAGAGCCCAAGCTTTAAGCCTGTGTACTGTGGAAGGTTATGGGTATAAAAAAGCCAACTTTCAGGTAAACTGATTTTTCCATATTTGACGATCATCACAGCAATATGCAAAGCACTTCCCACTTCACTGCTTCCATTGTGACAAATCAGCCCATAACCATGGAACCCCTGGGGTAGCAGTAGCTTTAAGAGACAATGCAAAAAAGCAAGCTTCATTTCAAAGGATATGACATATGGAATGAACAACCACGAAGCATAAAATGTAACCTATGCCAGGCATAATTTTTGCCTTTGTTCCAATACAGCATTCATGGTGACCTCTTCAACACTTCGCCTTGCTTTGTTGACTCGTTTGACTGATAAAGATTTCTTTTGCTCTCTGTGTCAAAGAATTAAACTCTCATCCACACTCATTTGTTTCTTTGGCTGCCAAGGCAGCCCCGAACAAAGCTGAAATGCCAACTATCTAACTGGGGTTATAGGAAAAACAAAAAAACAAAACGAAGCATCACTATTCAATGTTAATATTGTTTGTTTTCTAAAGGACAACACTCCATCCTTTGCCAAAGTAAGCTTGGATGCTAATGGTTGGCAGTGCAGGAATTTAAGTTCAAAGGCAGTGTGTATAGTGTCTACGAAGATTTAATAATAAGAAAAACTGTGATTGTAAGTGCAGCATAATGAAGAAAGAATGTACCACAAACAGACATACAAACTTCACAATTAGCCTTTGTTGAATAGAGATCTGTTCAAAGCAACAGTAAACAATGTGTTGAAATACAACTCAATTATTTTCTGCCTTAAAAGGCACAAACCAGAATGTGATAATGTGACTGTGGGATAGGGTGGGAGTGAAGGCAGCAGTCAGAACTTTAAAGACATAAGTAGATCTGGGGAAAGTCCATTGTAACTTTGAATGGTAGCTAAGCAGTCACTTGTATGTTGAGGATTACCTGTACTGGCTTTCAGCCACTTTGGAACACAACATGTAAGTAGCATTAGAAGGGGCTTGACATAGTTTAACACCAATGATGACATAATACAAGGTGCTGTGCTCTCAAAACGTCTCTCCTAAGCCAGATAAACAACTGCAACTATATCTATATCTATATCATCTATATCTATATCTGTATCTGTATCTGTATCTGTATCTGTATCTGTATCTGTATCTGTATCTATATCTATATCTATATCTATATCTATATCTATATCTATATGTTTTTTTCTCTGTTAAATCACCTGGTATACCCAAATATGGGAGAAAGCATACTGCGTCCTTTTTGCCTTTCGGCGCCTCCTGGGGCCATCCAGGCATCTATATCTATATCTGTATCTGTATCTGTATCTGTATCTGTATCTGTATCTGTATCTGTATCTATATCTATATCTATATCTATATCTATATCTATATCTATATGTTTTTTTCTCTGTTAAATCACCTGGTATACCCAAATATGGGAGGGAGCATACTGCTTCCTTTTTGCCTTTCGGCCCCTCCAGGGGCCATCCAGGCAGTTACTTACAAACGACAGTCCGTTTCTATATGTTACATATTTTTACATAAATAAAGGGAGACTAGTATAGACTAGTATAGATCTATACTAGTCTCCCTTTATTTATGTAAAAATATGTAAAATATACACACACACACACACACACACACACACACACACACACACACCCCTGTCCAAACTAAAAATGCCTTTTATATCTATCTAT
>QLTV01000641.1:664364-677952 GCA_003457575.1 Thermophis baileyi | reverse complement strand
GAACTTATTCTTCTGTTGGTTTGTCCGATGTAAGTGGTGGGGCAGGCGGTGCACGGGATTTCATATACTCCTTGGTTTTCTAATTCAATTTGGTCTTTGGGGTTTCTTAGGATGGAGGATATTTTTCGGTTTGTGCAGAATGTTGTCTTAATGTTATGTTTGTGGAGGATCTTGCTGATTCTGTCTGTGGTTCCTTTTATGTATGGGAGGAGGGCTTTTCCGTTTTCTTGTTCTTTGTCTTGGATTTTAGTGGGAGTTTCTTTTTGGATTAGGTTGGTGATCTTATTTCTATGGAATCCCCTCTAATCCATCTATATCTATATCTATATCTATATCTATATCTATATCTATATCTATATCTATATCTATATCTATGTCTATGTCTATGTCTATGTCTATATCTATCTATATCTATCATCTATATATCTATATTTATCATCTATCTATCTTATCTATCTATCTATCTATCTATCTATCTATCTATCTATCTATCTATCTATCTATCTATCTATCTATCTATCTATCTATCTATCTATCTATGCATCAGTGGTGGGATTCAAACATTTTTACTACCGGTTCTGTGGGCATGGTTTGGTGGGCGTGGTGTGGCTTGGTGGGCGTGGTGTGGCTTGGTGGGCGTGGCAGGGGAAGGATACTGTAAAATCTCCATTCCCTCCCCACTCCAGGGGAAGGTTACTGCAAAATCCCCATTTCCTCCCGATCAGCTGGGACTCGGGAGGCAGAGAATAGATGGGGGCGGGGCCAGCCAGAGGTGGTATTTGCCGGTTCTCCGAACTACTCAAAATTTCCGCTACCGGTTCTCCAGACTGGTCAGAACCTGCTAAAACCCACCTCTGATCCATACCCACTTGGCATAATCACATTAGAAATTTTAACCATGATCCTAACAACCCTAGAATTCCCTTCCCTTAGAAGCTATGAATACTTCTATATATACAGCTAGTCCTCGACTTACAACAATTTATTTAGTGACCTTTCAAAGTTACAACAGCATTGAAAAAAGTGATTTATGACCATTTTTCACACTCACGATCATTGAAGCATCCCCATGGTCATATGATCAAAATTCAGATACTTGGCAACTGTCTCATATTTATGACAGTTGCAATATCCCGGGGTCACGTGATCACCTTTTGCGACCATCTGGCAAGCAAAGTCAATGGAGAAGCCAGATTCGCTTAACAAGCATATTACTAACTTCATAATTGCATGATTCACTCAACAACTGTGGCAAGAAAGGTCGCAAAATGGGGCAACATTCACTTAATAACTGTCTTGCTTATTAACAGAAACTTTGGGGCTCAATTTTGGTCCTACGTTGAGGACTACCTGCATTAGAATTGTGCCTGCTTAAAATCTGACTGGAGATAAGAGATGCTTGGACAGGTTCAGCACAAGAGCAGCAGCTCTTCCTCAATATAGCAATAGCAATAGCACTTAGACTTATATACCGCTTCATAGTACTTTACAGCCCTCTCTAAGCGGTTCACAGAGTCAGCATATTGCCCCCAACAATCTGGGTCCTCATTTTACCCACCTCAGAAGGATGGAAGGCTGAGTCAACCTTGAGCCGGTGAGATTTGAACCGCCGAACTGCAGCTAGCAGTCAGCTTAAGTAGCCTGAAGTGCTGCACTCTAACCACTGCGCCACCTCGGCTCATGAATAAATATGAATAAAACATGGCGTGACATGCCAAGACTGTCATTCCCAAAGCATGTGGGGCAGAATAACCTGGGTGGAGTCAGGACGAGATCCAAATTTGATTTAATTAAAATACAACTAAAATAAACCTAATACAATGATCTCCCACACATTTAAGAATCCTCCTGCCCCACAGCCAGAGAATTTAAACTTACCATGACACCTTCTGGAACAATTCCAGCAACCTCAACCAGACTTTATGGAGACCATAGGTCTATCTGTGTACCTTGGACTTCTTTGGAACAATTCAACGATTCCAAACAAGTCTGCATTGCCAACCTCCAGAAATTACTTTTCATCCCCAACTGCAAACTACCACAAAGATTCCATTTTCTGCAATGGAGCAATTGACGTCCACCAGGTGCAGAACTCAAGAGCATTGAATATGGTACTAAACTGATCAGGGGGTATTCGTGTTTAAAGAACGAGGTTTGTACATCCTCATCTGCCATTGAGAAGCATCAATCTTTGGAAAAGAAATATTGACAGGACTAGATATTCCAAAATCAAACTCATCTCTGCTTGTGGTAAAAAAAGGACTTTATTACATCAATAAAGGCAAAAGCTAAAAATAAGGGTTTAAATGTAAACCATTGAGCCCTGGTGGTGCAGTGGTTAGAATGCAGTATTGCAGGCAAACTCTGCCCACAGCTTGGAGTTTGATCCTGACCGGGCTCAAAGTTGACTCAGCCTTCCATCCTTCTGAGATTGGTAAAGTAAGAGAGACCCAGATTGTTGGGGGCAATGTGTAAATAATGCTTCTACATTGTAAATTGCCCAGAGAGTCCTGTAAAGCTCTATGGGGCAGCATATAAACCTAAATGATATTGCTATCTGCATGGATTATTTTTGGCAATTGCCTTTATCAACAATGTGCATTATGTCACTCTTAAATGGGAAAAGACCTCAACTTTTTCTAGAGGTGGATTCAGGAGCTCTTTTCCCAATCATCCACTGGGAAGAAGGAAGGATAGGAGAAAATTAAGGAGTTTCCTTCCATAGGCGGGTGAGAAATTGTGCTTTGGGAATTCAGCAAAATGTTTCAAAACATTTTCTGGTTTTCATTAACACTGTTTAACTCAAGGTTTGGTCTATTAATATTTAATGGTTAAAAGGGTTCTTCTCTCAGTTGGTTAAGCTAGAAACTCTCTTCTTGCATCTATTAATTTGCAAGCCTGTCTCGGAAGAGCTATACTGGCTTCCCAGGTTTTGGCTTTGCTCAGGGATGGGCTCGGAGAAACAGAATTTTCTGTAAAGTAAAACATCCTTTGAGTCAAGTTTGACTTCCGTTGAACTCATCAATGCAACTATCTTGGCAGCAGTACAGAGGTGATTCACTGTTGCCTCCATGGGAATGGCTTTTCCCACATCTCAATCTAGCCAACATCTCTGATATTCGCTGACATTCTCCCATCCAACCTCTCACCTGGCCTGATCCTGCTTAGCTGCCCAGCCCAGCCAAGATTACCGATGCTTTGGACTAACATCAAGGCCTGAGACCATGAATGCAGATGTGCTTTCCCATTCCAGAATTCTCAAACCCAATGGCTGATTAGTGTAGCACACAGATGTGTATTTTGCAATAAAATTATTGGACATGCCTAGAAAAAGTCAAGGTTGGATTGTCTATGGAGATTCTCAGTCATCCAGGTCATGGTTATCCCAAAGGTGCTTTTTCAAGAGGCAACTTGAAAAGTTTCTGGTTTTTCTTTGAAGACATTTCGCTTCTCATCCAAGAAGCTTCTTCAGCTCTGAGAGAGTCCAGTTGCCTCTTGAAAAATCACTTTTAGGTCAAGGCTGAATTCCATATGCCTTGGCGCTATGGACTACTTTGACCATTAGCTACCCTCTCAGATTTGATAGTGTTTGTGAAAGCAAACAGCAATGTCACACCATGCATTTCTCTTACATCAAGTCAGATCAATCACTATTGACTCAATAGCAACTTTCTCTGAGGTTCAAGGACTTTGAGTTATAGACCCTGTTAAGCCACTGAACTAGAGGGCCAATCACATCAGATGTAGTTCTACCCTTCAAACGGCTGCTATGCATGCTTGAATGACATTACAACTGCTAGGGTTGGATGCAGGCATGCTTGCTTTAACATCCCCTCTTTCTAAAAACCTGTTTTCCTGATTGATCCCATAAACAGTTTTATTGCCAAGTGACAAAATACTGCTTTCTCAACAAAACAAAGTCTGACATCGACCCCTGTCCCGCCCAAATGTCACAAACTAGTGAAACAACTCTCAATAACTCTTTCATAATCTTAAATGCATTCTGAAGAATGATTTGGACTGATAGGATAATAGTTACCATCAGAATAAACAGTACGTAAAACTGCTCTAAGAGATTTAATAGCAGCAAATAAAAAGATTCTGAGCTTAGCAGGACTCCTTTTCCCCCAAAGAGTTTCTTTTAAAGAAAAAAAAATCCTTTTTTAAGGAAACAAATTAATAGTTTAAAAGTATCTATTATTGTCTGAGTGCTGTTCAGATAGAAACAGCCAGGACAGAATTGCTATTATTAGAAAAGCAAAGCAAAATAAGATGGGTGGGACATAGGCAAGATGTTTATTCCATTTCTGTCTCTATTTTATGGATTTGAATAAGGAAAATGTATGCATATCAGCCAGCGATTTCATCAACCTGCAGAGAACTGATTGTCTGCCCTGGGGAGTTGGCACACATAGAATGACTATTTTAAAGAAAGAAATTCACAATCGTTCGTGTATTAATAAGGGAAACATGTTATCTATGCATGGTTGGGCTAAGGAGCAGTTGTCCCAGGACTAAACTGAAATTTCAGCCGATGGGCAAATCTGTCCATGTCAGTGTTGCTCAGTTTCTCACTTTTCTAACTTAAATTAGGCCCATTGCACAAAAGAGGAAGGAATAGCAATAGCAATAGTACTTAGACTTATATACCGCTTCATAGCACTTTATAGTCCTCTCTAAACATTATTTGTATATTGCCCCCAACAATCTGGGTTCTAATTTTACCAACCTCAGAAGGATGGAAGGCTGAGTCAACCTAGGAAGGAAGGAAGGAAGGAAGGAAGGAAGGAAGGAAGGAAGGAAGGAAGGAAGGAAGGAAGGAAGGAAGGAAGGAAGGAAGGGCCAGGGAAGAGAAAGAAGAAAGGATGGGAGGGAAGGAGGGAGGGAGGGAGGGAGGGAGAGAGGAAGGAAAAACCACATGGACTTCCAGACATAATTTTCTATTCAATAAATGCCCTTTACCTAATGAATATATGCATATGGCAATTTTTTTCTAATATTTATGATTTTTTTCAGTTTTTTCTCATGTATGCATTCTGATTGAATGCTTTTGAGTAATGAACCTATTACATTGAAAAATTTGGACAAGAACAATCATCAATGAAAGTTGAATCTCCAAAGGTTTCAGGGTGCCTGAGTTGGGTAAGGAGGAGAAGGCAGAGGAGGAGGAAGAAGATCATTGACCAGGAGGCATCATAATTATTACAGAAGAGTTGTAAATCCAAACCATAATTACCTCAACTACCTCCAGGTCACTCTGGGATGGGCAGCATGGGAAAAGAGCACTGCAATGAATCTTTGGAATCTGTGCACACTCCCTACATGCACACATAATGTTGTCAAAGTGTGTGTGCTGACCACAGCAAAAGAGGCAAAGCGGAATCTTTTATCAGATGATGTTCTGGGCTACAAGGGAATGGCTCAGTCCAATTCTAGTTTAAAGGGGAGGGGAGAACAGGCGCTTCAAAATTACTCATCAACTTGGACAGCAAACTGAAGCCACATATAGTCTCTCCAGCTCTGTCAACCATCTGCACTCTGCTTTGATGTGTTATGAAAATGTGAATTCTCTTCTGTGGCGTGTGAGGAGGGGGCAAGCAAAGAATCAGGGGCCTCCTATCAACACGGGTACTAGCTGCAGATGGAGGAGAAGTCCAAGACTCAGCCAGGATTGATACAAAGCAGAACGCCCTTATAAGGTTAACATGCAAAGCTATACATCTGTCCAAGAAGTAGACCGAGGAGGGATAAAACTCTAAACCTAGAGGAACAATAATAATGTTCAAGAGGTTTGGTTTGCAGCAGCTGCTGTTCAGAAGTGGCCTTAGTTTGACATTGCCTTGCAAGGCTGGGAATATGACTCAGAAAGAAAAAGAACTGTGGATGCAAGATTCTGATAATTGGCAGGCAGAGAAAATATAAGCACAGGATAAGGGAGGGTTGCTCGGCTGGTAAGCACCCTACACATTGCAGGCCCAGCCTTTGTACAAATAGGGGAAAATCGGAGAGAACTGCATGGACTACAAGCTAGTAGGGTTGGCATGCCTATATTGGCATCTTGGGTACGGTAATATTACTGAAGCCGGCAGAGATGGCAAAATTAACTGCTTTGATTAGAGATAATGGACTAGCCAACCTTATAAGGGACTGGAAACCATTTATGGACTTTGTACGTGCTAAATATAATAACAGATGGTTAACACAGGGATTTGAAGATTAGTGTAATGTTTAGCTCAACTTGTTGACTGCTTTTTTATAATATATATATATTGGTTAGAATGCGGTGGTTAGAATGCAGTATTGCAGGCTAACTCTGCCAACTGCCAGCAGTTCGATCCTGACCAGCTCAAGGTTGACTCAGTCTTCCATCCTTCCGAGGTTGGTAAAATGACAATTGTTTAGGGGGGCAATAAGATAGCTCTGTAAACCGCTCAGAGTGCTATAAAGCACTATGTTGGCAGGGGCCGGCCCCTTGCTGTCTCCAGGGCATCCCCATGGGCCAGATCTAACCACATCATGGGCTGGATCTGGCCCGCAGGCCTTGTGTTTGACATGTCTGAACTAAATACTCTGGCTTCCTCTAATTTTGGATATATTTTAAATACATTGTTGTATCTGTTGCATCTATTGTGGCTTTAAAAAAAGTAAACAAAGCCATCAGTATGGCTATGAGTGTTTCTGAGGTGGGATGTAGTCCTCCCTTGTCTCTGCTGCAAAGATTGGAAATATACATGAAGAAATATTTTTATCCACTAATAATGTAGCATAGACGATTCTATTTTTTAAATTATAGATTTAACCAAAAGCATGTAATTTCTCTACAGCTGACAATCATTGATCTCAACCCATTCTCCAGGATGCTAATCAATGCCAGAGAGGTGAGTTTGGAAAATGCAGTCTTAATCCTCCATACTGTGTCTAGTTTGGGGAAAACATTGGAAATTTAGCTGGGACAGGCACCTTATTTCCATGCCAATATGACTGAGCTCTGGTTTTATGCATTTCTTCTGTTATTTCATTTTGCTGGGCTTGGCATGATATCTTCTACAAACTGGCCCCCCAACAGTGATGTCCTATGTGGGCTTCTATTCATTAAATGTATATCCCACCTTCTCACCAACAATGGTAAGATTGTAATGTTCAACATGTGCGAATTCATTAAAGTTTGAAAATAACAAATAATTGATTCATTGCACCCCAAAGGATCAAAACTTAATCCAGCAAGATGTAACTTTACATACAAAAAAAAAAAGTATATACCCTTGATGGACATGGAAAGTGTCAGGTTGAATAGATTAAATTTGAAATTTATTTGATCTTTTCAGGTTTAGTAGAATGTTACAGATCTTGAGATGAATTCATTCTTAATCTTACTTATAAATCTACTTCAGTAGTAAATCTACTGAAACCCCAGAACACAAATCAGTCGTAACCTACTTGACCGATTGATTATGGTGACCTGCCTAAGCCTGATCCATCTCAAGGACAGGTAGTCCTTGACTTACGACCACAACTGAGACCAGAATTTCTCTTGCTAAGCAAGGCAGATGTTAAGTGAGTCACACACAATTTCATGACCTTTTCTCCCCATGGTTGTTAAGCAAATGACTCCAGTTGTTAACCGAATCTGGCTTCCCCATTGAATTTGCTTGTCAGAAGCCAGCTGGGAAGGTTGCAATCACATAATTCCAGAAAGCTGCAACCCTCCTAAATACATGCTGGTTGCCAAGTTCTCAAATTTTGATCACGAGACCAGAAGGATACTGCCACAGTTGTAGTGTAAGGATTGGTTGTAAGCAGCGGTGGGTTGCTCCCGGTTCGGCCCGGTTCTTAGAACCGGTAGCGGCGGTGGTGGGAGGCTCCGCCCACCCACTTCTGCGCATGTACAGAAGCGTTGCACGCGCACGCAAGCACGTGCGCAAACCGGTAGCAACGGGTTTTAGAACCCACTACTGGTTGTAAGTCACTTTTTTCAATGCCATTGTAACTTTGAGTGGATGCTAAACAAATGGTTGTAAGTCGAGGACTACCTGTATTTAGAAACAATGGTCATATAATGAATATATAAGCATGGCAAGACTACTCCTTTTCAGATGTGCCACAACAAAAATGAGAGGGCAGAATATAGTAATCAAGTGATAACTAACATCCATCAACCTTAACTCAACAAATGTTAAGGTGATTCAATAAACAAAAGTCTTTCCACCCAGTGCCAAAAACATTATAAGTTTAAACAAGTCATTCCCTCAAAGGTAAATTTAGGAAGGAGTAAGGAACAGTGATTTAGCAAAGATATTAAAGCCCATCAGTAAACCAGCATGTGAGGTGTTCCAGAGAACAACCCTTAGCACGGATGAATTCATTGTCTTCTCTGACAGCTAGGACAAAACAAATGGTAATATTTTATTAGCATATCAGTGTAAGAAGCCAATAAAAACATTGGTCTTTTCCCTGATGGAACCAATTACCATCATTCACCACACTAAAATAATTCCAGGAGATGCAAATGAAGCAGTTCACTAAAGCTGTACTGATCTCGGGCTGGGCAG
Source organism: Thermophis baileyi (assembly GCA_003457575.1). Lineage (NCBI taxonomy): Eukaryota > Metazoa > Chordata > Lepidosauria > Squamata > Dipsadidae > Thermophis > Thermophis baileyi. The sequence goes on along the minus strand of QLTV01000641.1, from coordinate 669,403 downwards.
TTGCTTTTCCCAAGTCTTCTGCATGCTAAGCATCGTGTCCTATCACAATGGAAACAGGGACAATAAGAAGAACTGGAAGAAAGCGCATATTGATGGATGAAATAAATAAGGACTTCATTGGTAGTGCTATGTGAGACCATTAATGAAATCACTGACATTCACTAATATCAGCTTTAGGAACATAGTGAATTCCCCAATACAGGTAATCCTTGACTTACAACAGTTTGTTCAGTGACCATTCAAAGCTACAACAGCTGTGAAAAAAGTGACTTACGACCATTTTTCATACTTGTGACTGTTGCAGCATCCCCATGGTCACGTGATTTACATTTGGATGCTTGACAACTGACTCACATTTATGACGGTTGCAGTGTCCTGGGGTCATTTGATCATCTTTTGCGATCTTCTGACAAGCAAAGTCAATGGGGAAGCCAGATTCACGTAACAACCGTGTTACTAATTTAACAACTGCAGTGATTCACTTAACATATGTGGCAAGAAAAGTCATAAAATGGGACAAAACTCACTTAACAAATTTCTCACTGAGCAACATAAATTCGGGGGGGGGGGTCAATTGTGGTCGTAAACCACGGATTACCTGTATTAGCAATAGGAAATTATTTATTTATATATTTACTAATATCAGCTCTAGGAAAGTACGAATTTATTTAAATGGCTACTTAAATATTACTGCAAACCATTTTATTGTTTGTTTTTAAGTTGTATATCAGACATTTAAAATAAAGGAGAAGACATACTATATTTAATAAAGGCAGCAATTAAAATTTTCATATATCCATTTTTTTGAAATAAGGATCTTAGGGAAGAAATATAACACACACACACACACACACACACACACACACGGATCTTGATCTGGATGGGTCCACTGTATGCATATTCAAATGTAAAAACAAATGAAAGACTAATTCAGTGCTTGTTTTTAACATATTGTGCAATTTGCTCCTTAGAGTCTTAAAACTAATTTAGTTTTAATGAGTGCTCTGCCAATTTTTTTTTCCTGCATTATTCCAGCCATTGTCATTCAATCTGATGGAAAATAAATTGCTTTCAATTTTTTTCCCCCAAAGAAGAAAATTTTGCTGAAATTCTCGCTGCTTAGCTGCCACTTTTTGGTGCTTAACTTAATTATGAAATAGATCAGAAATATGAGCACATGCAGAAATAGTCTTCCCTTTCCTCCACATTTCCTTTTCCATCAAATCCCAAGAAAAGACATCTTGATGTATCATACATTATATCAGGGGTCTCCAACCTTGGCAACTTTAAGCCTGGCGGACTTCAACTCCCAGAATTCCCCAGCCAGCTGGCTGGGGAATTCTGGGAGTTGAAGTCCTCCAGGCCTAAAGCTGCCAAGGTTGGAGACTGCTGCATTCTATTATGGAGGAATTTACATCATGGAAAAATTGACTTAATGTCTTAACCATGGATGTCTGGATGCAAGGAATATACAGTATGTAACTGGAACTGCTCTACCTTTCATTGAGCAATCGTCTTCTCAGAGTCCTCCAGTCTTCCTAAATTCCAACTTTCCATTAAATCCCAAGAGAAGACCTCCTGAAGGAGCTTTCTGCTATAGGGTTTTTTTTAGACTAGGCCACATGGGCAGCTGCTGTAGGAAGGAAGCTAGATCATGCTGGGAAGATCAGTTACAGATGACTGAAATGCAGTAGCCTCCTTCACACATCTATCCAATGCATCAGCTCAAAAACACCCTCCCAAAATTCTCTGAAAAATGCTCAAGCACCTTGGGAAAGAGGTAGAAAGACAGTGCCCTCTCTTGCAGAGGAAGGAAACTCAGAACCTACTTGTCCAGGAGATTTAGGCCTCCTGCCACCATCTAGGTGGAGTCTGAAGAAATGCTTAGTAATAGGTGCTTGTGCACTTTATCTCCTGCACCAAGGGTACTTTTTCAAAAGGCAACTGACCCTTTCTCTGCTTTGCTTGAAGACATTTCATTTCTCATCCAAGAAGCTTCTTCAGTCCTGATGAGAAGTGAAACATCTTCAAGAAAAAACCAAGGAAGTCCAGTTGCCTTTTTTAAAAAAAGCACCTTTGCGTCAAGCGTGGCCTGGATGACTGAGAATCTCCGTAGACTTTATCTCCTGCAGTTTTGTGTAAGAAATCCTGCAAGGTGATTGCCGAGAAGACTGAACAAGACTGAACAAAAAAAAATGTTAATGCCATTGTACCTTCATCTGGAGGGCGAGTTGGGCAGACATAGGCTGTTCCTATAATGAAAGCTACGTCCAAACGGGAGAAATTATCTCATTTTTGAGCAACAAACTGCTGCTTCATCAGCCTTTCTTGCATTCTAACTAGGGGAGGCAGTGGAGAGGGGGGGGGAAACTGTGAGCGTACAAGCACATGCAAAAACAAAACCTTGCTTGCCACTAGAAGTTGCTCCCTACAATTTGAAAGAAAAGAAAAGAAAAGAAAGAAAAGAAGCTGTTTAAATGTCTCCTTTCCAAGTCAGCCCCACAGAGTCTGAGCTGCGAATACATTAGCCTTTAATGAAGTGAAACTCTCATCTTGCTGGAGACACCTCATTTAGCGCAATTGTTTCAGAGCCATTACAGAAAGACAATTACAAGGAAGCGGCGAGAGTAATTGGAAATGCTGGCAGGAGTTGGGCGAAATGATAATAAATAAAAATATTCACCCTAATAAGCTTCCAGGAGGGGGTGGGCTGAAGAAAATCAACATAATTAGAACTGAACCTTGGCAAGGAAAAACAGACAGCAGGGTGGCAAGTGCTTGGTGGGTATGGGAAGAGGAGGGGGACAGGGGACCAAAGTGAAATGAACTCAATTATTTACTGGATCTTCAGATCTCAGCACAGGAGTGACCCGTAGAGAAATGGACGAGGGAGATGCTCTCTGTGCAGGCAAGATCCGGGATGCCAAAAATGATTACGAAGAGTTGGTCTTGAAAAGCCAGGCCAGAAATAATTTTTGCCAATGCTTGGGCTTGCAACTCAAAGAGAACATCTCCACGTTTTAAAACCGGTGGATTGCCTTCTGAAACTGAGGGATCCTCAGGAAATGCTTGCACAGATCTCCAGGTTCTTCTGGTTTCCTCTAAAAGGAGCTGAGCAAAGTGAAACTCTCAACAGTCACAAACTCTTCCATAAAACCCGGATGGGAACAAAGATGATTTGCAAGAGAAGACATGACATGAGATAGATTGTGAATTATTAGGTACAGGCTACGGTCCCTCATCCCAGCAAATGTGATTTGTTTCATTCTGGCTGAACCCCCTCTGTGTGAATCAGCTATTCAAGATGAGTGCAAAGCAGGAAGCCTGGATAGACCATTCTAGCCTGGTTCAAACTGTATTGTCGCCGGGCTAGTTTGTTTCTTATTTATTTGCTTTTGGCCAAGCATTTTGTGTGAATCCAACTATTGCAGTTTGCAAAGTGTGCTTAGAGCATTGTGATAAGGATTCAGTTTTTCTACCTGATTCTCAGGCTTTTTGAGAATTCTTTCTAATTTCTCTTGATGGTGCTTTTGAGCTTTGTTTATTGATGGAGAGATGGTAGTTGGTTTCTGTATCTATCTTTTCAGCTCTCAGCAGCTTTCCAATTTCTAACTAGACCTCCCAATTGAAGATGACATATGGGAGGCAATCTCCCATGAGGTGTGCCTTATGGGTTTTCTTAAAGGATGGGGAGACTGTTGTAAGGAGACTGTATGATAAAAGACAGAACATTCACATAAAGCTGCTCACAGTTGAAACTAAACAGTTGCAAATATGAGAATTTCACTCAAACTTTCTTCCTCTGAAAAACATTTTACAAGTTTTTCCCCCTTAGAGTAAGTGACAAGAGATATGAAAAAGTACATATTTTAAGTACAAATATGATATATGAGTTTGCCTTAAGGTACACTTAAAGCAAAGTTTGAAAGTTTTCCTGGTTGACCTCAGAGCAAGTAAGGAGAGAGAGAGAGGGGAAAAAAAAACAAGCATTGCAATATCATGATGCATGCTCTGCTGGTTGTATGTGATTTATGAAACTGGATGCATGTATGTAAGGATGTGTTTTGGTATATGGTTTTGTATCAAGTGTCTAGATCCCATCTAATTTTTGCTTTGCGTTATGTTTGTATTGCTTAATATATTGTGAGCCACCCAAAATCAGCTTGGAGTTGAGTGATAAATAAGTTTAAATAAATACATACAGGCATAAGAGGCAGAGTTTGCAACGCTGAGATTCTAAAAATTCTGCCTCATTTCAGTTGGAAGTTGGAAGAGAAAGAAAGCATGGCAAAGTTTTGACAGTGATTCTCCTTCTCAACTGGGCATATTCAAGCAAAAATCAAAATTGACAGGAATCTATGGAGGAGGAGGAGGAGGAGGAGGAGGAGGAGAAATTTATGTTTTTGAATCAGGAAAAATTGAATTTCTCTCTCTCTGTCTGTCTTCTACTTACTTTCCCACTGTCACTTAATTACATTCCCTCTAGCCTCAGGAAAACTTACCTTCATAATGGCAACCACATTATATTTTATTTTATGCTTGCCAGAAAGACATCTGATCTACAGAAGGAACTTTAAGCATTATTCTGGAATATCTATATGAAAGAAGAACGTGAGGAAGAAAAGATTACCAATGGGGGGGGGAAATTCTTTGGGCTGGGTGGAAATGATGTTAGTTTGCAAGAAAAGGAAAAAAACAAGAAACTGTGATACAGGCTAGTTTGTCAGAAAAAAATCTGGCAATAAAATCTATCATTATAAGGGATAAGCCATTATCTAGTTGCTGTAATTTTTTAGGCAAGAGTTATGGGATTAGATGCAATCCTTTTTATTTAATGTGAAAACATTTCTTTATTCAGAGGAAAATGTTGACTCTGTACATCATCTCTCATGCAAATGCCTTTTCAAGGCTTGTGTTTAAATCTACACTTAGCAATAGCACTTAAGATGCCCTTATTTTATTTTATTTATTTTATTTTGTTGTCAAGCATGTACAAGATAGCAGGGAGAGGGATAAAGATAAACATAATCAAAGTGGAT
>QLTV01000641.1:645294-664260 GCA_003457575.1 Thermophis baileyi | reverse complement strand
AGTAGTCATTGACAGGTAGGACATTGTGGCAGATAATTTTATGAACTACATTTAGATCGGTTCTAAGGCGACGCAGTTCTAAGTTGTCTAGGCCCAAATTTCAAGTCTGGTGGAATAAGGTATTCTGTTGCGAGTGGAGGAGTGGAGGACTCTTCTCGTGAAATATTTTTGGACTCTCTCAATTGTATTAATGTCCGATATGCAGTGCGGGTTCCAGACAGGAGAGCTGTATTCGAGAATTGGTCTAGCGAACGTTTTGTATGCTCTAGTTAGCAGTGTAATGTTAGTAGTGTAATGTTAGTAGTGTAATGTTAGTAGTGTAATGGCCTCTTTTTTCCCCTCCAATCCTTTAATATTCCTTTTTTCAAGCTGACTTGGAGTCAAGCATTCCTGTGGCACATAGATACAGGACAAATGTTTGTATTTCTGCTCTTAGGTTTACAGACAGAATTTAAAATCTAGTCCTATTCATTGTCCTGCACTCCTCCCATCAAAAATACAGATACATAGCTGTTGAGCTTCTGTCTTCACTGGAAATGTTTGTTTGGTTTTTCCCGAGCAATAGTAGCTACCAGATACAGTAATTCAAGTAGAAGGGACATTGGAAGAAAAAAAATCAAGTCCTCGTCACTCTTTTCCTAAGAACTGCACTGTACATTTCGGAGTTTAATCCCTCAGAAGTTGGTGGTATGCTGGAACATTCAACGAAGCACAGCACTACAGTGACAAAGGAAGACTGCTACAACCATTCAATCAGATTTTGTCTCCAAAGGAGACATTCTTGGCAGTTCTGTACACTCACATTAAAGTAGACGAACCCAAAAACAAATGTAGTTCCCCAGGTTTAATTATTGCAAACTATCACAGGAAGAAATCAGTACATATCACATACTGCCATGGCTTCCCAGTCTGTCTGTCCGTCCATCCATCCATCCAATTTCTACACTATCCCAATTTCATAATTTTGGTGTACAAGAATATCAATAGCAATCTTAAACAATAATCAGACAAGTCAACTACAACTAATCAAAAGTACAAAAAAGATAGCTACTGTATCTTTCTTCCCCAGGCTTCAGATATCAACAGATCACTTTAAAAGGAAGGTTTTCAAACGTCTATGGAGATTCTCAGTCATCCAGGTCATGGTTTCCCCCAAGGTGCTTTTTCAAGAGGCAACTGGACTTTCTTGTTTTTTTTGAGGGCATTTCGCTTCTCATCCAAGAAGCTTCTTCAGTGCTGACTGGATGGTGGGGAATGGAAGGATTTATATTCCTTGCAGACAGCTGATCATTTGCATGCTTTTAGAGAGTCGTTGACCAGCTGTCTGCAAGGAATATAAATCCTTCTATTCTCCACCATCCAGTCAGAGCTGAAGAAGCTTCTTGGATGAGAAGCAAAATGTCTTCAAAGAAAAACAAGAAAGTCCAGTTGCCTCTTGAAAAAGCACCTTTGGGACAAGGTTTTCAAAAGCTTCCTAAACAAGAGTGAAGCTACCAACTGTATCTTCAGAACCAATACATTACATACCATTTTGGTCACAACAAAGAAGACTGGCCCACACCCCCTCATTTCATGTAGGGGCAACACTCATAACTATGTTGGCATCAGAGAAATTGGACGTTGCAATCCAATTCATTGAGATGGTACCAAGTTGGTGAATTAGAACCCTAATATCTCATATAGTTCTTCCTATACAGTACACCCATCCTCAGCATCAGAGCTCTTGAGGTAGGGACATCTGAAAGTAAACACACATGTGCATATGCACATAGAAAAACACACCGACATAGGATTTTCTCCCTCATTTTCTCCTTCAAGTCTGTACATTGTTACTTGTTTTAATTCTGGAAATAGGTTAGCTTGGAATTGTTCTTGAGGTTTTCCTCTTATGACACCAAGGAACTTCTTAGAGAAATTCCACGGATTGACCCACTTATTGACAGTTACAGAATGACATATTTGATTTTCAAATATAATTAATGCCAGGGGTGGGGGCAAAATGAGTTTGGCCCATATTTCAATAAAACTTAAATGAATTTATAGTTTCCAAACTGATAGGCAAACCAACATATATGTTTCTTTTGTTTTTCCCCAGTTCTCTAAACGTGAGGCGATTCCCTGATGAAAAGACCCATAAAAAATAGACATGAAAAAGTCTTGTGTACAAGAATATGCAGACCTTTTAATGCACATGAGGTTACATACAGATATTCCTGCGGATTAGAGGAAGACTAAAGATTAAGGTGAAATGGGGTAGAATGAATGTGCTTGAATAAAATGCAAATCTTACAGAATGTAGAGCACATTCTGACTCTCCTCCCACACCCCCCACCCTACCCCGGGGATAAGTTCCCCTCACCTTAGAAGTTATAACTGAATTTGTATTTTATATAATGTGATAATCCTCTTTGAGTGCAGCTTAGCTGAACACCGAAGATAAAAACCGAACAAAACCTCAATTCATTTTGCATCATCAGATTTTTGTTTTTAAGGGCTGTGGGGGAAACCAATCAACGCATGAATTTAGGTTTCCACCCCCCCTCCCCTTTGGGAATAATTCTCTCTTAGCACCTCCTGGAGGAAGGGAGAGAAAGCACATTGCAAATACTTGTGGTATCACTTCACATGGCGTTGCCCTGATAGCTGTGGGCAGCAACGGCATATAGAACAGCTGGAACAGAGGGTGTAGTTGTACATCTCCTCCCAGAGCAGATGTTGCTGCAGGGCAAGGAGAGAAGGCTGACATACGGCTGTTTGAAATAAAGAAAATAGAATTTTGGAAGCTGCAATATGCCCAAAATAAAAGTTATTTTTTTTTTAAAGGGAGGGAGGGAAGGAGGAGCTTGGAAACAGGCAAGCAAAGTAGAATCCCTCGATTGCCAAGTGCATCCAGAATATCTTACTGCTTCTCTTTCTCCTTCAGAAAGGGCAGCGGCTTTTAATCAATAAATGCACACAAAATCCACAAAATAAAAGTATTTTAGGCATCAATGCATCAATGTAAAGATGCTTCTTAAAGCTCCCGTAACCATCATCCTTCTCTAGTCTTTCTTGACAGAAAAGATTGCTGGGGCTTTCCAACTGATCTGTGTTTTAAATTTGTGGAGACAATCCCTGTTTGCTGGTGGTTATTCTGTTTGATAGTACAGGTACTCCTCCTCCAGTTTATTTAGTGACTGTTCAAAGTTAAACAGCAGTGAAAAAACTGACTTATGACTGTTTTTCACACTTACAACCATTGCAGCATCCCCATGGTCACATGATCAAATTTTGGATGTTTTGCAACTGACTCATATTTATGACGGTTGCAATGTCCGGGGTCATGTGATCAACTTCTGCGACTTTCTGAGAAGCAAAGTCAATGGGGAAGCCAGATTCACTTAATAACCAGGTTACTAACTGAACAATGGCAGTGATTCACTTAACAATGTTGGCAAGAAAGGTGGTAAAACGGGTAAAACTCACTTAACAAATGTTTCACTTAGCAACATAAATTTTGGGCTCAATTGTGGTCATAAATTGAGGACTACCTGTACTAGTTCCTAATCAAACAATAACTTTATATTTATCCTTTGGAAGTACTTCGTTAAAACACAATCAGCACAATTTCTTTAATGCTCTCCACTGAAGACCATCTTAACTATCTCTAGCACAGCGGTTCTCAACCTGTGGGTCGCGACCCCTTTGGGGGTCGAACGACCATTTCACAGGGGTCGCCGCGCGCGTTAGCCCGCCATCTTGCTGCCACCGTCACTGCAGGGGTGAAAAGGTCCCGGTTCGGCCGTGCTGCGGGTCGCCGGACAGCTGGTAGCCCGGACGCCGCCATTTGAGTTCTTCTATCCTCTGCGCATGTGCAGAATGCTTTGCGCATGCGCAGAGGGTCTGCGGTGGCGGGGGGGTCGCAGCGGCGGGGGGGGGGTCGCGGCATTAGAAAGGTTGAGAACCACTGCTCTAGCAGGATGAATATTTATGTGTCATCCCTCCAAAGATGAGAGATTTGTATAACATATGCATATGCTGATTTACATTTACAAAATTACATCAAGAAATAATTACAGGTCATCCTAACGGGGAAGACTATGAGCAGTTGTGTTGAGTGCTACCTCCGTTTGTCATCTAGTTAAGACTAAGACTCACCCCACTCTTTCTTTATTTAAATTACCAGAAACACAGAGGACACGTTCAGATTTGTTTGGAATCTCTTTTCTATCAAATTCCATTCATTTGTTGAAAAAAAAATTTGTTCTGGCATTCTCTTTTCACTATGAGCCATGGTGGCATAGTGGTTAGAATGCAGTATTGCAGGCAAACTCTGCCCACAGCATGGAGTTCAATCCTGGTAGGCTTAAGGTTGACTCAGCCTTCCATTCTTCCGAGGTCGGTAAAATGAGGACCCAGATTGTTGGGGGCAACAGGCAGACTCTGTAATCCGCTTAGAGAGAGCTGTAAAGCACTGTGAAGCGGTATATAAGTCTAAGTGCTATTGCTATTGCTACTAACTGCTATAGCTATTGTATCATCAACCTTCCAGCAGTCTGATCCCACCCACCCCCAGCTTCCCATAGGTCAGTTCAATCCCTTGTAGTTCTCCATGCACAAATGGGATGGGAATTTCATGTGGCCATGTGTTTCCAGATTTATTTCAAGTAGAAGGGCATCTACTGAGGGATGTTCAAATAAATAGACACCTGGTGTTACTGAAGTAGGACACCTAGCCATCTTCTACTACAAGCATGCACATGTACGTTGATGATCCTGCTGAGATATTTGAAAATACCAGTTCTTGAGGTGTGAGATGCATGGCTGGCTGGGGCATTCTGGGAGTTGAAGTCCACACATCTTAAAATTGCCAAGGTTGGGAAACCCTGACATAGACCAACAGATGGTGTTGTGGCCCGCCAGCTGCCAGCAGAGCTGGCGGCAGACTTGGACGATGAGGTTGGGGAGGAACTTGGGCCAGTTCTGGAGTCTGGGGAAGGCTTTGATGGATGCTCTGCGTCGGACGCAGAGATAGAGCTAGGGCCGTCCGACATTTCCCAGCCACTGGAGAGGCAACTGCCTTTGGAGGCTGATATGAGTGAGGAGGAAGAACAGCTGGGGCCTGTTCCAGATGCACGTATGCACAGAGCAGTTGGAAGAGGTGAGCAATGGAGGACAAGGAGTCGACTTGGGAAGCAAAGCACACGTGGACGCTGAATGGCCCCTCCCTGGCTGGGGAATAAATAGAAGGAAAGGGGAGTGGTTGTCGTAGGAGACAACAGTTCATATTTCTGAAGATTTTGCTCATTGTGTTTCGTGCCACAAAGACTGCCTTGCCAGAACTTAATTTGCAGCCTTTCGGCTGGGAGCTCATGGCCTTGCAATTATCGCAAGGAACTGATAAGGTCTGTTACTGCAGTTAACTCCTTGAAGGACTATTGCCTGGACTTTTGGGTGGGTGAATGCAATTAATTCACAAGAGGTAAATAAAGAGGGGGTTTTCGTGACAAGAAGTCTTGTTTCTTGCTTCTGCTAAGGCTGGGTCAGAACAGATGGGACAAAATTCTGGTAACATTCAATCTGTACACTTCTGTAGATCGCTCACATATGCTCCAATTGCAGATGTGATCTAATCAGCCCAAGATACGAATGTAGAGATGGAGGTCATTGGGAGGTTATGTGCAGCAAACTGCCTACCTCAAAAGGGCCTCAAGTACCTACATGATCTCACTCAGTTCCCATGATTTCACCCCATTTATATTGCCTGGATGAAGCAGGGCACTATCTCTGGCTGGTACGTGATCTCATCTAGGTTGTATTAACAGGATGTAGGATGTTCTTAAGGATTGGCAAGGAGAATTCACCAATGAAAATGCTGTTGCTCTTTGTTACCTTTTGCTGCTTGTAAAACTGTATATAAGCAATAAACACTGCGAAGGCAGTCAGACATCTTGGCATCCTGCAATGACTGCTCTCTAACTCCATCAGACGAGACTTTAGTTTAAATGGATAGTGAAGCTTTTTGTCAAGTGAATCTTGGAGAAATGTCTTCTCATCTACATGTTAATTTTTCTGATGGTTTTTTGGCTGTTCTTGTAACTGAACAGGCATTTTATTATAACTATTCTCTGCACCTTGGTTACAAGCATACAGACCTCTAGGGGAATTCCCCAAAGATGCCTCAATTATTTTGGCCTCCCCTTCTTGCTTCCTGTGGAATTGGGAGTCAACCAGTGCTATTGCTCAAGAGGCAGGAGCGGAAGCCAGGACCGCCTCCCCTTGATGGGTCCTGTTGTTTGTTGTTTCAGTTTCACAAGGTCTGAACTGGTGTCAGAGCTGTGCCCTCCGCCTCTTGTAGCATCCCCCACCTCCATCCCAGGGTGGCATTCTGGGCTCCCGGCCAAATGTTTCTCACTAATGTGGATTCAATAAGGCTGGAACTCAGGAGTATTAGATTTCTGGCCACCTGTTGGGACAGCTTAAGATATATTTCTGAAGGCATTTTGTAGCACCTCAGACATGGGCAGAACTGCTTTTATTAGGCAGGCAAAGAATTCAGCTACACTTTCTGTCTGAGGCTACTGGTCTTCTTTTAGCAGAAACATGCCCTGGGCTATTGAATGCAACCCCAGTGACAAAGCCAAACAAGTGTTTCCCCAAGCTTCCTGCCTTGTCTACAAGCATTTTCCCTGTTCATTGTTGAAAATTTCAGGATAATAGCATCAATAAATATAACAAGGTTGGTGCTCTTGATTCAAGGATATATCAACTGGCCCAAGTAGAAGAGTCTTGGTGTGATTGCTCTAGAGAATTTCATTAGCCTTATCTGGAGACATTTGGGTGTTGTGGTGGTGAGTATATTTTTTTTTACAACGTTCTTTGACAGTGGTTGGAGAGATTGGGGGAGTTTCAGGTTCAAGTCCACTTTTAGGCACAGAAATTCCTTAGGTAGGATAATCATTATCTCTCTGTCTAACCCAACCCAACCCAACCCAACTCAACCCAACTCAACTGAACTCAACCCAATCCATAAAAGATTGTGGAGAAAAATGGGAGGAGGGCATGCTGTGCATACCACCTTGATTTCCAGAAGGAAAGATGGGGTATAAAACTAACAACCAAGCAACCAAATAAAGAGAATGCAGACAGCTTTAAAAAAAACACTGCTTAAAAATAAATGAAAAATAAACTCTTGGTAGGTGGAAAAAAAAGATTTCAATCATTAGTATGAAATTTGTCCTCAAGCAGCTAAATACCCCACGCACACCCACAAAGGCTAACTTGAAGAGAATAATTGTTTGGAGCCATCATTTCTTAGACTGAATAATGTGAAGTTGGCACGTTGTGTTTCTTTTTCCTGCACAAGATTCTGATGATGGGCTAAATGTAAGAAGAGATGGCTCAGTTCAGGCTTCACGAGAGATCTCTTTTATACCTTGCCAATTTTTTCACCAATCACACTGCAAGTGAAGTATCCCTGAACTGATTTAAAAGGAGGACAGCATACAGGGAAGAGCAGAACTTCAAGGAGTAGAGCTACAGTTCATTAAACTGTTAGCTATGATTTACATTGCCACAAATTGCTACAGAGCGTATCAAGGATTTGTCATTGACATCAGCGGGAGCTGGTCGGGAGACATAAATATTGTTCACTATTGTGAAGTGCCCAACATCACTGAGATACTGCAGAATCAATTCAGTCAAGATACTCCCTCCCGACCCCATACCTTCAACTTACAGGTACTCAGGTGAGATTCTTGTCATTATGCTTCCCTTCCAACCATCAACTTGGGGGAGAGGCCCATTACTCTTGTGGCTTTGGAAAAAGTTCAACAAAGGATAAGATTAAGTTACTGTGTATGTCCCATTTTCTTTTTGATCAGTAGGAGAAAGTGTGCAGAAGCCCAAGGTTACCTGCACATGGCTTAAACCTCCTCAATATCTTTTCAAGCCCTTGACTGGCAAAACATTTGCCTCCATAAGCAACATTCAAGAAATTATAAAATAGATAAGGATATTCTCCATGGCACCAATGGATTTTTTAAATTTTTGTAAGCCACTATCATGTCAGAGATGAGAACTGAATTTTGCAAATCCAATGGGCAGGGTAGGAAGTAGGAATAGCCCTTTTCTTTTGGCAGAAAAGTCTTGATCTCTATCAAGCACTCACATGCTTCTACTAACATTAATAAAAAAAATGGAAGACCACCTACATATGACATTTTTTAAACCTTGTGTAGTTCAGTCATTATTTGACTCATGTTCTACTTGTGTTTTCTTCACTTTTGTGCCCACAAGAAGTGCCCTGTGAAATATATAGTTTACAGAAACTGGCTGGTCACTCAGAAAGTCTGGAAAACATTCCCTTTGAAAAAAAAAGTCTAGAAAATGCGTATGGCCAGAATGAGGCAGCAGAGCAAATCAATCAACTGACAATGTATTCCTGCAATTTGGAAGGAGGCTCGCTGTTTTCTTCCAGTTTCCAATTCCACTGGAAAAAGTTGGTTTTCCCCTCAAAAGGATCTGCACCATTTGGAACCCAGCTTTATTATGAATCATCTTGTTCACGCACCCAAGCCAGCTCTTGGTCTGAGGGGGTCCCTGGATAAAATGGGCTTTTGATGAGCCCTCTTTTTAGGGCTTTGAAACCTGGCCAGGCTTCCATTAAAAACCCATCATGCCTCCAAGCCGTGGTTTACTTGGAGAGAGATTAAAACTGGCCTGGAAGTGGTCCCAGAGAGCTGTAAACTCATGTCGGGCTTGCCCTATCGCAAATGTAAGAAAGAAGCTCTACTCTACTCCTGGCCAGCACAATAAACCACAAACTATGGGGTATGGATGAACTTTCTACACCTTGGGCCAAGACGGCGTCCTCAGAGCCAACTGGCAATATGTGTCATTACTGATAGCGCTTGTCGTTTCCATTTCAGCTAGCCCTGATTGAACAGAAGAACAGCTTTGAAAGGATTTAATTATGAAATGGAGGAGAGCGATGGAGAAAATGCCCTCAGTGAAATATTCAGGCAACTGCAATTCCAGTGTCATACAAACTATTAGAAGAAGAAGCAAGCTTCCAGCATTATTTTAGAATTATGGGGTGCATTAATCACTTGGCGTTCAATGCTGGTCCTGGTTTGGAAGGGCATTTCAGAGTTAGTGGTTGTACCCAGGATCTGAATTTTCAGGGACACACGTCCGCATAGAGGAGAAAAAAATGTGGACAAAACAACTGCAGCTCCTTGATTTAGCAGAAAGCTTGAAAACCAGAGGGAAGGCTGAATAAAGCTGGTTGGCTTTAAAGCTGGCTGGAAGGCCAGTATTGTATTGGCCACCCTTGCCTCGCACACAACAAAGCATCATTTCTGGGAGCTTTGAAAGCTAATTAATTTCCCAGTCGCTGTTGGGAGACAAGCATTTCTGATTTGGTTTTAGTTTTGTTTTCCTTCTGTAGCAATGGAAAGGTTTATTTAGCCAACAGTGGGGCGAGCTTGGGGTGGAGAGAAGAGGATTCACTAACGTTTCCCCATATCCCTGTAGGGAGAGAGAGTCACACCAACCAAAAGGAGATTTAATTAGCAAAATCTCGTTAGGCAAATGAAATTATCCGTAAGACAATCCTCCTCTGGACAGGGGGTATGATTAAACAAAGCCATTAATTGAAAAAGTAGCTTCAGTAGCTCACAGAATCCATTCATCCTCTATGCTGGCTCCATTTTACCTCTTCAGGGTTGAGTTGACTAGACTCTTTTCGGAGTTTAATGGAAAGGTTTCCCCCTCCAAGCGTTTCAGAAATGTGGGTGGGAGCAGCGGGAGGGGGAAGAATCAGGGCTCTGGATTATTTTTTTATTTTTTTGCATCTCATCAACAGGCTTTCCTTGCCAGATTTCGGTAAAAATGGCTTGATTGCATAATGCCTATTTGCATAATGTAAATTGCAATCTACTGGCAGAAGAAAAAGAAAAAGAACCCCCCCTCCCACAAAAGTCTATACTTTGCAGGCAGATTTGAATGGGTTAGGGGGAGGAACAACACTTACATTAAAATGAAGACGCTGCATGTCTTTGTAGATGATGCTGATTAACCAGAATAGGAGTGATGATACCACATAAGCATATAAATGACCCTGAAGTCCTTTGATCTGTAAGATCTTTTAAGCCCGAAAGGGTTTTATTTCAGTTTGGGTCTGCCCTTAGCGGTGCTAAACCTGGGAGATTAAGTGACATGTTATCCAAATAATCAAGGAGGCATCCAACATACCTGAATAATAAATGTTTGAAGAAAAACCAGGGAGGCACATCTACACCTGCACATCGGCAGGCAGGCCTTTCAAAACAACAAAGAATTTGGGTGTCGTGGAAGTTCCAACAGACACCTTAATCTGTATGTCCAAATCGGTTCAGCGTTTCTCAAGCTTGGCAACTTTAAGAGGTGGCTAGCTAGGGAATTCTGAGAGTTGAAGTCTACACATCTAAAAGTGGCCAAGTGTTGAGAAACACCATGCTAAATGTTTTTGGAAAGGAAGTGCCTGCTGTTCAACAAAACATAGGATCAAAATTTGAGCATTCTGTCACTACATGCATCCTTCACGTCCTCTATGTATACATCTTCTCCTGCTTGCTTAGTCTTCTCCATCACTTCCTTTCATTGCTTTTCATCTACATACAGGACTAGCTTCGGTTGGAAAGAAACCTCAACCAAATGGGCTCTGATGCCTATTTGGTGGGTTTACCTGGAAGCAGCCCTCCCAAAGGTGAGGGCTACCATATTTATCCCCCATTCAGAATAACAGGATTGGAAGGGACCTTGGAGGTCTTCTAGTCCAGCCCCCTTCTCAAGCAGGAGACCCTATACCATTCCAGACAAGTGGCTGTCCAGTCTCTTCTTAAAGGCCTTCAGTGATGAAGGACCCACAACTTCCGGAGGCAAGTCGTTCCACTGGTTAATTGTTCTCACTGTTAGGAAATTTCTCCTTAGTTTAAGTTCTTCCTGGAGGTTCTTCCTGCAGGTTCTTGGTTCAATAAGGTATCCTCCATCAAGTATGTGTATAAATAGGAGTTGAGATCCTATTTCCCTGGATAGCATTAGAATGTCCTAGGATGATACTCCTGGACAACAGCGGTGCCCAGAACACAACATTCCAAGTTCCCAACTTTACACAATATATTAATGGGAAAAAATAAATGTTAGCAAATGTGGATCGGTTAGTCTGATAATGCACCAGAAATCATGATTGTCTGCACCAATGAGGTCAAGATACACATTCATTTCTACTCCTCAGTTTTAACCTTGGGTAAACAGGTTGAATGAATACAGCTAAAATCACCTTGAAATGCACAGTTTGTCATGTTGCACATGGAGCAATGAAGGTTGTTTTGAACTGCTGAACAGACACTAATGTGGAGGACAATTGTGTTTTTCCAATGCATCTTTTAGCTTCATGAACAAAAGCTCTTTGGGTGTTTTGTGTGTGTGTGTTTTTTTTAACACTAAAGTAAGCCTGACTACTGCAAAAGTAAATGAGCATAAGATCCAGCTAGCAAAGGGCCTTCAGCAACGTGTAATTGTGAGGCTGGGGAGCTGCAGTTCTTGGCGTGAAAACAGGGGCATTACAAGTACATAACAATGTCCTTATTTTCATCTGTGAAATGCTAGAGGATATGATATTTCACATTAATTACTCTAGTTCTAAACACCTATTAAACTGGAGCCTTGCCACACGTTTTAAAAAGGAAGGATGCATAGATAGATTCTAAATTGCAGGCTGCTACTTATGGCAATAGACCAAGGGTCTTTAGATGCAATCAATAACAAAGAATAATTCAGTATATTAAAACTGTGGACAAAGAACACAAATGATCACCCATTAGGAACACTGAGACTTTTTAAAAGGACATTGTCATTTTTAAGTTTACCTTGATATGATATTGCTGCCATTTGAATTGATCTTCCTAGGAACTCAATACTGGGAGTGAAAACACTGTTTTTAAAAATGCAGCAGTGTTGAAAATCTAAACACCCCTGTTGCAACGTGAAGCCACAACTACAAATTAATTATAAACCCCCCTGAGCATTCTGCTAATTCCACTTGGCTTTTCCCCTAAGTGATATAAAAAAATCAATCTTGACTCCTGGTGACCACCTGGACTAATCCCTGCAGTTTTCTTGGCAACATTTTCAGAAATGACTTACCATTGTCTTCTTTCAGAGGCTGAGAAACTGGCCCAAAGTCACCTAGTTGACTTTCATGACAAAGGTTAGGCTATATCTCACACTCTCCCTTTTCTAATCAAATGTGACCACGCTTGGAATACTGCATCCAGTTTTGGTCACCACAATCTAAATAAGATGTTGAGATTCTGGAAAGAGGGCAGAGAAGAGCAACAAAAACGATTAGGGGGTTGGAGGCTAAAACATATGAAGAATGGTTGCAGGAATTGGGTATGTCTAATATAGTGAAAAGCAGGACTAGGGGAGACATGATAGCAGTGTTCCTATCTTTGAGGGGCTGCTGCAAAGATGAGGGAGTCAACCTATTTGCCAAAGCACCTGAAGACAGGATAAGAAGCAATGGATGGAAACTAATCAAGGAGAGAACCAACCTAGAATTAAGGAGAAATTTCCTGACAGTGAGAACAATAAAGCAGTGGAATTACTTGCCTCAAGAAGTTGTGGGTGCTCCATCATTGGAGGCTTTTAGGAAGACATTGGACAGCCACTAGAATGGTGTAGGGACTCCTGCTCATACAAGAGGTTGGACTAGATGATCTCTAAGTTTCCTTCCAACTTCCTTAACAGTTATAGCAATAGCACTTAGCACTTATATACCACTTCACAGTGCTTTACAGCCGTCTCTAAGCAGTTTACAGAGTCAGCATCTTGCCCCCAACAATCTGGGTCCTCATTTTACTGACCTAGTTATAGCTGTTAATCACCCAATTTCTAGCCTTGAGTCTTTAACCACTGCACCAAACTGGCTCCCAAGTAAGATAAACCAATTGAAGCAGGGGTGGGTTCTAACTTACCTCGCCGCTGGTTCGCTTCCTCCTGCGCCATGTGGCTGTGCGTGCATTGCGCACCACATGGCCATGCGCAGTGCCGAAAACTCGGCTTCTGCGCATGCGCAGAAGCAAAAACAAAAAAAAATCCAAAACAATTCCCCCCCCCCAAACAAAACCCAAAAAAAAAAAAAAAAAAAAAAACACAAAAAAAACCCCCCCCCCAAAAAAAATTCAAAAAAAAAAAAAAAGATGGCATCCACGGACTGGCACCGACAGAACCAGCTCTGTGACGTCACCACCGGTTTACTACCGGCTCTATAGAACCGGTACGAACCGGGAGGAACCCACCTCTGAATTGAAGTGTCCCGTTTACTATTTTTATATTTTTCTGATTGAAACAAGGCACAGAAAAATATGAAAGGAGTAAATAGGGGACTCCAATTGTATAGATACGTTATTTCTGGTTCACACCAAAAAGCTGTTTGGGACAGAAATATGATCTACTATTAGAAATCTATAGAGATAGCAAACTCTTAAAATGTCAAGGACACTTAGCATCAGTTGGTTCCCTCTTCCCTGCAAAGAAGTTATATCAACATGATTTGGGATATGAAAATTGGAGCCAATGCAAGCATGCTCTAATCTTTACCTATACAATATTGACAAAATGTACATTTAGGACAGCTGTAATCAGGGATTGCTTTGTCGATGCAAAATCTCTTCTTGGATTATGTATTTGAGATAGTTTTGCACCACCGGTAGATAAAAACAGACATTTAAAGAAGATCAATAAGTAAGCTTTGGTGGCAAAAAAGAAGTTTTAAGTAATGCATTGTCCTACCAAATGTCTTGGAAGCAAGTACCCAAACGGAAACAGCATGCAACATTAATAAAATAAATAAATAAATCCCAGTTAAATTCCCTTAGACTTCCTATAAGGACAACACAGCTGGAATTCTGGCTATCCGTTGTATAAAACAGAATGGCGAAGGGGAGATATGTTTCTGGGACTTCTCTACCAAACTCAAGGGAGAACTGTTCTCATTGGTTTATGAGCCATAACTAAATGAACTGGACCAGAGATGCTTAAAAGGCCAATACATCGCTCCATTCACTCCCCTTTGGAATACGCATTAATAATGTCCTTTAATGGGAGCCCAACTTCAAGCATGAATTCAATCTTGCCAGTAGGAGGAAAATCTTGAAAGAGTTTGACCAGTGCTTGCCAAATATTTCTTCACTCTCTCCTCCTCCTTTTCCTCCTCCTCCTCCTCCTCCTCTTTCCAAGGGAGAAAAAATAAAGGTGACTTTTCATGGGTTGCATGATGTTTTTGTGCTCACCTTAGTGACCAGGTAGCTGAGGTATGTAAGGCCACTCTGGTTGTGTTCTTACAATCCTCTTTTCTGCAGTCCACATCCTCCTTGATTTCTCATACTGCCATTAATTTCAGGAAAAGAACTCAGGAGCAAACTCCTCCTATGCAGCTTTTTCAGATTGGGCAGCCAAAGAGGCTGCAGGGCCAGAGAGATGCCTTCAAAAGATGCCAAAGAAATTCTAGAATACCCCAAGGATGAGAAAGAAAGCAAAAAAAAAAAAAATTACTTCGGCAAGGGGGAGGGAGATAGAAGTTAGCACTTTCATACAACCCCCAGAGAGTCTTGGGGAGGCCTTAAGGGTCCTAGGACCACACTTTAAGAAACTCTGACCTACATATTTTTTTTTCTTCTTCAAAAGCTGGGTGACAGGCATTTATGGGAAGGTGAGTTTGTCCAGATCTTTGGACAAACTGTGGTGGCGCGGTGGTTAAAATGCAGTACTGCAGACAAAGTCTGCCCACTGCCAGGAATTCGATCCTGACTGGCTCAAGGTTAACTCAGCCTCCCATCCTTCCGAGATAGGTGAAATGAAGACCCAGATTGTTGGGGGCAATATGCTGACTCTGTAAACTGCTTAGAGAGGGCTGTAAAGCACTATAAAGCGGTATATAAGTCTAAGTGCTATTGCCAGTGCTAGTGCTATCTCAAAGCTCTGCTCCCACAACTGAATGTCTTCCATAGTATATCCTCATAGCAAGAGCTGAGGTTGTTCTGAACTATAGACAATCTGAGCATGGTTGCAACTCAGAAAAAAATACAGTGTGGTATAGTTGATTGTTACTTTCTGTTGACATGAGAAGGAGGAAAGCTTTGAAATAATCTTATCTGCTCTGTAGCCATAGTGTTTCTAAGAGCCCCCCGCCACCTTTTCCCATCAATACATTAGATATGAACATAACATACTGAATTTACTCTTTTTGCTCTCTTAATTGAGATGTTATTTTCACAGCATGCATAAGCTATTGCAGTTAGTATTGGGCCTATGACTGCTTGTTGATGATAAAGAAATAATAATGAAAAATGAGCTACGATTTACTGAACAGAAAAACAGAATTTTTTGAAAAGGGGGCGCATGCAATCAGATCTATCACCTTTGTAGGCAAGACTGAAAATCCTGTTTTTATTTCATGCAGACATTTTGCATTTTACAGTTAATGCACCTTCTCTGTTTTCAAATTTAACTCTCCAAGTATGTTTCACAATTCCTAAGAGTTATCTTCGATTAAGCTGCTCCAGCCTTGAAAGAAAATAAAAATTTACAACCTTTCCCTCCAGCTAAGTTAGATGCTAACTTTATTTATTCTGGGCTCGATTTAAAACAGCAGCAACAACACCACTGTAACCTGCTAATTCAATTTAAAGAAAGGAAAGGTGACAAGTGACTTATCCCTCTAACCTCCTCCAGAACTGCCCAAGGGAAAAAGAACTGCAATGAACTAGCCTCCCTTCTGAAAAAGATAAAAGTTACGGAACTGTGAGTTACAACAATTGGCTACACAGACTTGGGGGGGGGGGGGGAGCTTCATATCATCATGTTGCTCAAGGCTACTCATGATCTGAATCAGCAGCCTAAAGACTGTCTGCAGGGGATGGTAAAAAATATCAACACACTGGCCACAAAGGAAGCTCTATCCATTACAGGTAGTCCTCAGCTTACAACCATTCGTTTAGTGACCGTTTACAATGGCACTGAAAAAAGTGACTTATGACCGTTTTCCACACTTTCCACTGGTGCAGCATCCTCATAGTCACACGATCAAAATTCAGATGCTTGGCAACTGGCATGTATTTATGACGGTTGCAGTGTCCCGGGGTCATGTGATCCCCTTTTGCAACCTTCTGACCAGCAAAGTCAATGGGGAAGCCAGATTCACTTCACAACTGTGTTACTAATTTAACAGCTGCAATGATTCACTTAACAATTGTGGCAAGAAAGGCCGTAAAATGGGGCAAAAGTCACTTAACAAATGTCTCGCACAGCAACAGAAATTTTGGGCTCAATGGTGGTTGTAAGTCGAGGACTATCTGTATACATATATAAGGGGTGCACATGTGTGACTTGTAAAAATCAGATGGAGCATCAATAGCAATAGCAATAGCACTTAGACTTATATACCGCTTCAGAGTGTTTTATAGCCCTCTCTAAGCAGTTTACAGAATCAGCATCTTTGCCCCCAACAATCTGGGTCCTCATTTTACCGACCTCAGAAGGATGGAAGGCTGAGTCAACCTTGAGCCTGGTGAGATTCAAACTGCCAAATTGCAGGCAGCCGGCAGTTAGCAGAAGTAGCCTGCAGTACTGCATACTAACCACTGCACCACCACGGCTCTTATTCAATCATACTGTTGTGGCTGCCATTTTGATGTTTTTTTAAACATAACCTGTGGAAGGCTCCGGTTTAGAACTAAGGTATGGTAGTCCTTGTCTATGGAGATTCTCAGTCATCCAGGTCATGGTTGTTCCAAAGGTGCTTTTTCAAGAGGCAATTGGACTTTCTGGTTTTTCTTCTTCAGCTCTGAACTGAAGAAGCTCCTTGGATGAGAAGCGAAATGTCTTCAAAGAAAAACCAGAAAGTCCAGTTGCCTCTTGAAAAAGCACCTTTGGGACAATATGGTAGTCCTTAATTTACAATCGGTAGCTTAGCAACCCTTTGAAGTTATGAAGGACCTCCCCTGCCCTATGTGCAGCCTGGATGTGAAGTCCCAATGGCCTTGAATCCCCACGTGATTCACAGTTTGGGTGCTCAGCAAGTGGTCTGCATTGAGTATTTATAAAAATAATAAAGGTGGGATATAAATAAAAGAGTAAAATAAAAATAAATAAATATGGCTGTGTAAGGTAACGAATCAAGGAAAGGGAATGGGTCCTGTCTATGCTTTACTTTCACAAGCTAGTTGCAGACTATCACAATAAAAGTTGGAGGCATTTCATAGAAGCTTTTTTAAAAATAAAACGTACCCCTTTTTTTCTGTTCTGCTTGCATTCTGTGGATGCCGGTTCCTTTTTCCAAATTCTGCAAGCAAAGATCCTGGAAATGTTTTCCAATGTATGAAATAAGCCACCCTTAGATGGAAAATTACGAAGGCTAATATTCTCTCTTCCCATTTCCCCCCCCCCCCCGGCTCTAGAATGCAAGTGGAAGTGATATGGAAAAACCACAGATGGAAAAATATAACAACCCTAATTTTACTTACTACACAATTAAACCACAATCAAAACAAAATATGTAAATCTATTTCTAGCTGGCTACCATGCAGCTCCACATGTGAGCGGATCCAGACAAAACAGATGGGCTTCTGTTTGATGGCATCTGGGAATATCATTTCATAGTGAAAGTAGGGGGAAAAAATCTGGTGTCCAGGAACTATTTCCAGTGATACAGGGAGAAGGGAGAGCAATTTGGCCAGGCCTCCACTCTGCCATTCTCAGTCTTCAATTGCCAGTTGGGATCTTTTTGTGTTGATGAAGAAGCTGTAAACCAACTGCACTTTGATGGTCCTCTAAGTGTCCCAAATTGTTGTGCCAGAGGTCATCCTACAGTTCTGTAGCTTTCCTTGGTAGAAGTGGCCCTGCCAACAGAGCTAGCTGGGAAACAATTATAGGCCAAGGGTGTAAAGCAATCCTCTGGGAAGGAATCCAGGCTTATTCAAAGACTATTTTCAGACATTCAGTTCTGTACAGAGTACGCCGTTCAAAAGCTATCCAATTGGGTAATAAAAATAATTGGCTACGTTCAAGGTTCTGACTGAAAAACAAAATTGGTCTGTACAGCTGGTGGATGGTTGTGGTCATCTAACATGTGAAATGAGGTTCCCATCTCTTCGAAATTTCTGAAGGAGACCGCACTCCCTCGAGGCATTTCTCAGAGATGAAACATTGGTCCATTATGGGCAGTACTGTTTAGGGAAAAAAGGCTACATTGCACCATTCAGGTCGGTGCTGTCTGCTAAGCGTTTCTTCTGCATTTGTTTCTGGCTTGGTTTTGTTTTTTTCAAAATGGGGAAGAATCTTCAGTGAAATTTCATGGTGGTGTGCAAGGTTCCTGTGCTTACTTAGCTACCTGGTTGAGATATGTGCTGTGCATTTCTCATTGGACAGCAATCTTTTAGGGCAGGGGACCCCAACCCCTGGTCCATGGACCGGCACCGGGCCGTGGCATGCCAGCAACTGGGCCATGCAAACAAGTGAAGCCCCATCCGTGGGATGCAGCCAGCATGCAAAACCACGCCCCCTCTGGTCCTCAGAAAACCCCCTCTCCACAGAACCGGTTCCTGGTGCCCAAAAGGTTGGGTGCCGCTGTTTTAGCAGGTTTACAGCCTTCCTGGCTTTTCCTACCAGAGTTAAATTCCAATCAAAAATTATAAACGTTGGAGAGAGGATAGAACAATGAAAGGCAGAGCTCTCTCTCTCTCTCTCTCTCTCTCTCTCTCTCTCTCTCTCTCTCCCCTCCCTCCCTCTCTCTCTCTCCATCCCTCTCTCCCTCTTTCTCTTCCTCTCCCTCCCTCTCTCCTGCTCTTCCTCTCCCTCTCTCTCCCTCTCTCTCTCTCTCTCTCTCTCTCTCTCTCTCTCTCTCTCTCTCTCTCTCTCTCTCTCTCTCTCTCTCTCTCTCTC
>QLTV01000641.1:620589-645212 GCA_003457575.1 Thermophis baileyi | reverse complement strand
CTCGCAGCCCACCCTTGCTGCATTCCATTCCCCTCCACTCCTCCCCCCACCCCGCTCTCTCTCTCTCTCACACACACACACACATCCAAGAAGCTTCTTCAGCTCTTCATTCTTGGATGAGAAGCGAAACGTCTTCAAAGGAAAACCAGAAAGCACCTTTGGGACAACCATGACCTGGATGACTGAGAATCTCCATAGACATCAGTGCCACCCCTTAAGAAAAGAAGTCCAAAAGCACCACACACCTCCCAGAAGAATTTCATTGAAATTTGGTTCCTCTCAGAAAGGAAATTCTCGTTCATCAAACTGAATGACAATCAATGCCTTGTACAGCTGGTCCTCAACTTACAACCATTCATTCAGCGACCGTTTGAAGTTACAATGGCCCTGAAAAAAGTGGCCTACAACTGGTCCTCACACTTACAATGCAGCATCACCATGGTCACATGATCAAAATTTGGGCGCTTGGCAACCAGCATATATTTACAACAGTTGCAGTGTCCTGGAGTCAAGGGATCGCCATTTATGATCTTCTCAGCCAGCTTCTGACAAGCAAAGTCAATGGGGAAACTGGGTGCAATTCATTTAACAATCTTCTTGCTTAGCAATGGGAATTCTGGTCTCAATTGTGGTCGTATATCAAGGACTACTTGTAGTGGTGAAGTTGTTGGATTAGGAAAGGGGCAAACCCAGCGTCAAATTTATCCTCAGCCATAAAAGTTCCCTAGATAACTGGATAATTCTTTCTCAACCCAACTGTCATCAGAGGGGAAAACCAGAAAGAATAATGTTACAAATGCCATGCTGAACTCCTGTTCAAAAGACAGAAGGAGGAGGAGAATATGCCGAGAATATTTCAGCCCATTACTCAAATCAATTAAATCTGTATCATTTTTCACAGGAAAGCACATGTATTACTACCACCTGTATGCACTATATACTTTGAATTTATTTCAGTGATATATTTCTTCCTGAGTAAAATGGAGTGAGGGTCTTTGCTCAAACTGCCGTCCGAAGTTTTTGTAAATACTGTACCTGCCTCGGTATTAAGGTTTTTAAAAAATTAAATACCCAGTTGAGGATATTTTCATCAGTTAAAAACTGTTTGATAGATTTGAGGTTTAATTCAATTCATTAAAAGGCTGTCACTGACCTCCTGAATTGAGCGTTAATTGGCTGGACTGAACTGCTTAGGGGGAAAATGATCACTACTAACCAATTAACGAATCCTTGACCAAACTGGGCTTCATTCTTCTCCGATTAATTCATATGAATCCATTGAATGCTGTTGAATTAAGCAGATGACAGCTTTAACATTTAAGTGTACTTCACATTAACGGAAAATGGTGGCCCAAATGGAATTGGTTTCTTATTTTGAAATAGATTCTCCTGAGCATTTGAGAAGCCAAAAGAGAAGCAGAAGATCGCATAAGAATCCCAGTGGCAAAAGAGAAACCTATACGGGTAACACATGAAATGAAGGCAAGCTTTAAATGTCAAATAATTTTTTCCAGTATCCTGTCTTTTATTGGACTGGTCTATTGATTCAGAAAACTCAGTCGAGATTATTAACTATGGCAGAAGCAAACAAAAAGGCATGACGTCTCAAGAAGGAGCTCCTGAGAACTGAAATCTGAAAATGGCCACGGGAAAATGTCAAACCAGACAGGAAACATGATCAGATAGCAACAGCAATAGCATTTAGACTTATATAGTGCTTGACAGTGCTTTACAGCTCTCTCTCTAAGATGTTTATAGAGTCGGTATATTGCCCCCAACAATCTGGGTCCTCATTTTACCAACCTCGGAAGGATAGAAGGCTGAGTCAACCTTGAGCTGGTCAGGATCGAACTCCTGGCAGTCAGCAGAGTTAGCCTGCAATACTGCATTCTAACCACTGCGCCATTATGGCTCTTAGAATTAGATAAGCTAATTCTACTTTATTGTAATGCTATTTAACATACTCTTGCAAATCCGAATGTACCGTTCTTCCCCTGTCTCCTTTGCAGCCCAAGAAATTAGGAGGATCCCTTCTTAGTCT
This sequence comes from Thermophis baileyi, assembly GCA_003457575.1. Lineage (NCBI taxonomy): Eukaryota > Metazoa > Chordata > Lepidosauria > Squamata > Dipsadidae > Thermophis > Thermophis baileyi. The sequence goes on along the minus strand of QLTV01000641.1, from coordinate 643,171 downwards.
CTTGCCCTACCCAGTATCCAGCTCCAGGTTATGCTGTCTCTTATCTGACCATTCCCTAGGCAGCATTCTTTGCCCCACCTCCCAAGGTCTTTTCCACATCTGATTACAGGAAAGGAGGAATGCAGGAGTTCAATTAATGACAAGTCATTCCCACTTATAAGCATAGGAGCTCCAAGTTTAAGCATGTATGAATATGGGTGAACTGATCAATGATTGAATGTTCTGAGAGGGCAGGCACAACAACGTTAAGCAAAAAATGTCAGGTGCAAAGGATCAGGTCCATACATTAAGTAGCAGGTCAATATTTATTGCTCAAACATATAGAAAAGAATCTAATCAGCTAAAATTCAATACTAAATTGGCACCAGATAAGGGTCAACAGAATTCAAGAGGGGATGGACTTGGATTGTTTGTGGCAATGTAATGACTCTAAGCTGATGACACACTTAACTCCTCCCCCCAACTCTGCTTTATCTTCCGCTGACATGACAGAGTCTCAAATGCTGATGAAGAAAACTTTATTAATCTGTTACGTACTGACGTATGAGTACGTATTTGCATACTCGCCGCTGATTGGCTTAGTCAGCGGCGGGAAAATTAAACCACTGTCACTGGCCAAGCCGGCTGCAGGGAAACCCTTAAAAGCGGCTTCCCTGCCGCCAGCCGCCAGTCCGTATTAGCTCCTGCTAGCCACAAATAAAGTTGCTGAACGGTTCCTACGTCTCAACTATTATTCCCGCGCAAATCTAACACTGGCGACGAAGGTAGTGGAAGAAGACAACAGGACAAAGGACACCTCGTGGCAATCCGCGGCCATCTTAAGCACGTTCCGACCTGCATCGGCCAACTCAACAGGATGGCACAACAGCAATCTCCAGCACCATCCTTCTTCAACCCTCAAACCGAAGAATGGAGAACATATATGTCCAGATTCCGCATGTTCCTGGAGGCTAATAACTTCCAGGATTTACCGGACAACAGGAAGAGGGCTCTCTTCCTCGCGTACTGCGGACCCAAGACCTACAAACTGGCAGAAACCTTGGTGGCACCTACAGATATCGAATCAATATCCTGGTCCATGCTGCAAACGGCATTAAAAGAACATTTTGCCCCCTCCGATACCCCGATGGTGCACAGGAACAAGTTTTATCACAAAGGGGAAACAGTCAACGAATTCGTTGCCAGCCTCTGGGAGATCGCCTCCAGATGCGAATTCGTCAACCCGGAGGAAATGATGAAAGACCGCATCATTCTAGGTATGAGGGATCTCAACCTACAAAAAAAACTTCTAATCTGGAGGGGCACCAATTTTAAAGATGTAGTCGAATCCAGAGCCGCCGAATCTTCGGACACCTCTGCAGCCAGCGTCCGGAAAACCAGCGGGGTCCACCACGCGCAAAGGCAAACAGACTGGCGAACAGAGGTTCCAGAGGCAGAAGAAGAGTACGACGACGACCACCACCACGTCTACCGAATACAGCAGGACAAGAGGGTAAGCCCCAGAGACTTTAATCAAAGGCAGCCCCGTTGTGCCAGCTGCCTAGGGGGCCATCCCAGGGCTACCTGTAAATTCAGGGAAGCCATTTGCCACCGCTGCCAAAAGCGCGGCCACATAGCTGAGGCATGCAGAGCCACGTAACCAGCGCAATACCAGACACCTCCACTCCCATCCAGACCACCCATGGGACCACCCAGGGAGGCAAGCCCAAAACCGTTCCGGGACACAGAGGGGCAGAAGAAGGGACAACTATGGATCCCAAGAGACCCGGGGCACCTACCATACCTCAGTGGGCCATGCGAATGCCAACCAGGGTGAAAAGTTCGTAGTCACAGTGGCCATAGATGGCCTGCCTTGCGACATGGAACTCGACACCGGCTCCATGTTCACAATCATGGCCTGGGGCACACTGAAACAACTGATGCCCAAAATCAACAGAAGACAGCTAAAACCACAAGACATCCACCTGACCGATTTCCATGGAAATCAGATCCAAGTCCTCGGACGAGCAGCAGTTCCAGTGGCTTTCAAAGATTTCAGAGGGAACCTGCCTCTCACCGGCCAACACTGATGGGGTTGGAATGGCTCAAGCCGCTCAACATCGGCATCACGGGGCTGCACCAACTAAGAGGGGACAAGATGGACGAACTCCTCACAGACTTCCAGACCGTCTTCAATGGGAGTCTTGGTAAATATAAGGGCAAGCCCATATCATTTAGCATAGACCCCAGCATAACTCCAATAAGACTTAAGCCCCGCAGGGTCCCTTTTGCGCTCCAACCTAAAGTCGATGAGCAGCTGGACAAGTTAATAGCCCAAGGGGTATTGGAACCAGTAGAGCACGCCACATGGGAGACCCCCATTGTCACCCCCATGAAGCCGGACATTCACCCATCCATTCGCATCTGTGCGGACATCCATTCGCATCTGCGCGGACTATAAAGGGACCATCAATAAAGCCCTACAACCACACGCATACCCGGTGCCCGTTGTCCAGCATCTCCTACACTCCCTGGGCAACGGGAGAATATTCGCCAAATTAGACCTCGCCCAGGCATATCAGCAACTGCCTGTAGACGCAGCCACAGCCGAGGCACAAACAATTGTCACCCATAGGGGGGCATTCAAGTGCAACCGGTTGCAGTTTGGGGTCAGCGTGGCCCCTGGCCTATTCCAATGCTTAATGGAACGGCTCTTAAATGGCATTCCAGGAGTAGTCCCTTACTTCGATGATGTCCTCATCTCAAGGGACTCTGAAGACCAACTAATTCAAAGGCTGCGGCTCGTCTTAGAGCGATTTCAAGAACGGGGGCTCAAAGTCAAGAAAGACAAATGTAAAATAGGGGTCATCAGTGTCGAGTTCTTGGGGTTTCTAATAGACGGGTCCGGCATCAGACCCACAAGGCCATCAAAGAAGCGCCAACCCCCAGAAACAAGTCAGAACTACAAGCGTTTTTGGGACTATTAAACTTCTATGCTGTTTTTTTGCAACAGAAAGCAACAGTTGCTGAACCGCTGCATAGGCTCCTGGGGAAGATGGCCACGTGGACATGGGGACAAAGAGAGGCCAATGCTTTTGCCGCAGTAAAGGACCTACTTTCCTCAGACAGCGTCCTAATGCAATACAGTGAAAACCTCCCCCTACTACTAACGTGCGACACCTCCCCTTACGGAGTGGGAGCAGTACTGAGCCATAAGTTACCCAACGGCTCGGAAGCCCCCATAGCTTTCTACTCAAAGACCCTATCCTCGGCTGAACGCAACTACAGCCAGTTAGATAAGGAAGCACTTGCAGCAGTGGCCGGCATCAAGCACTTCCACGAATACCTGTACGGCTGCAAGTTCAAATTAATCACAGACCACAAACTGCTGCTGGGTCTACTTGCTGGAAACAACCAGACACCACACTACGTCGCCTAGGCTAACACGATGGTCAATCTTCCTCTCGGGGTACAGCTACACTCTTCTCCACCAACCCGGAAGAAGCATCACCCACGTGGATGCCCTCAGCTGCTGCCCTGAACCCGACCTGGTGGAAGACCCCGCTCCTGTGGCCGAAATTCTGCTCGTCGACATAGAACGAATGAGCCCCATCACATCCCGGGACATCGTGGAGCACACAGCAAAGGACAGGGTGCTTTCCAAAGTAATGAACTGGGTGTTGAGGGGGTGGCCACAGGAGGAAGAAGGGGAGGAGTTTAAGACGTTTAAAAATAAACAGACGAAACTGTCGGTGCTTAAGGGCTGCTTACTATGGGGGGAGAGAGTTGTGATTCCCCAAAACATCAGAAAGAGGGTGATCAGGACATTACACATTGGGCACCCAGGAATCGTGCGCATGAAGGCGCTAACAAGAAGCTACCTGTGGTGGCCACACCTGGACCAGGACATTGCAGAGTGGGTGGCCACGTGTTAGCCCTGTCAAGAAACCAGACCAGTTCCACCGAAATCCAGCCCAGTAGAATGGGAGACACCCAACGCACCATGGTCAAGAGTCCACATAGACTTTGCAGGACCAATGGCGGGTCAGACATTTTTAATAGTCGTTGACACGTACTCCAAATGGTTGGAGATAGTCAACATGCCTTCAGCAACGACCGAAGCCACCATCAGGGCACTACAAAGGCTATTTGCGACCCACGGGCTACCGGACACACTGGTGTCAGACAATGGACCCCAGTTGACAGCCCGACAGATGGAAACCTTCCTGGCAAACCTTGGTGTCAGACACGTACTCGTCTCGCCATTTTAGCCAGCCAGCAATGGCCAGGCCGAGAGAATGGTAAGGATGATGAAAGAGACTCTGACAAGAATGGGCCCAGGAAGCTGGCAGGAACGAATCGATCAATTCCTGCTAGCCCAGCATATAACTCCAAGTGCAGCAACCAACCGCAGCCCGGCAGAGTTATTGATGGGACGGAAACTACAATCCCAGCTGGACAGGCTAAATCCGACATATAACCCAGACAAGCCTCTAGACTCTCACCAACCGACCCGAACACTGGACATCGATGATCTAGTGTTCCCCCAAAACTTCTCTGGGGACCCCAAATCGGTCAAGGCGACAGTCACAGACATCACCGGCCCTAAGACCTACAGGGTCCGGCTGGAAGATGGCCGAATATGGAGGCGACACGTTGACCAACTCAGGACCCGAGTAGGAGACTCCTGGCTCAGACACCCAGAAGCAGAACCAGCCCCCAGAGCGATCCCAGAAACAACGGAACAACGTGGGTCTCCGCCCCACTGACCATACAGTTCTAGGCGCACAGACACCGATGATGACGACCAGGCCCTAACTCAACAACAACGAAGAATGCTAGTCTCAAGCCTGGAGGGAGAACACGAACACCTACCAGAGGTCACCGAGATCCAGCTTCGTCAACCGGGACCGAGGGACGACGGAGCAGGAAGTTCAGCCTCCATGCCTGGAGGCCGGTTCCAGATATTTCCATGGCTCGGAGACGGAGCAACAAAGACCATGTCCGCACCTGGTGAGAACTCCCGAGGAACTGAATCGCGCAGGCCCAGTAGGACTATACGGGGGCCCGCCTACTTGCGCGACTAAGTTGCTCGTATTGGACATTGATTGGACAATTGCTGAACTAAGAGGGGAGGGGTGTTACGTACTGACATATGAGTACGTATTTGCATACTCGCCGCTGATTGGCTTAGTCAGCAGTGGGAAAATTAAACCACTGTCACTGGCCAAGCTGGCTGCAGGGAAACCCTTAAAAGCGGCTTCCCTGCCACCAGCCGCCAGTCCGTATTAGCTCCTGCTAGCCACAAATAAAGGTGCTGAACAGTTCCTACGTCTTGACTATTATTCCCACGCAAATCTAACAAATCAGTCCCAACTTGTTTCAAATATGTCTTTTTCAAGGGCTCTCTGTATAGCTGGTGGAGATCTGTTGCCCTGAAAGCATTAGCACAATGCAGCTGAGGATTTAGAAAGAACCACTGATTTCAGGTCAGTTGGTCTCATGCAAATCTACTAAATGCCATTTAAAAAGATGAAAATTGAAAGTATGTCATAAGCTCTCGGGGCTCCATTCATATCTCCCAGCATTTTCTTTTTACTCTGATTTGGGGAGTTGTCTCATCCCAATGCACCCAAAAACCCCAGATCAGATAAATCTGGTCTAGACTCTCTTTCTTGTGTTCTCCCCCAGCCAGCAGCCAACCTTGGTTAACTCATGAGAGTTAGGCTTGCATTTCTAAGTTGGCTCCCAACAGCCAGCATCCAAGGTTTTCCACATTGCTGCCCCATCTCCCCTGTTGTGCAAGGAGAAAACCAGACACCTCAACCTTGAATGTCAGTAAAAAAATCCTGATCATGTTGGGGATACCTAGCATCAAAGGCTTATTTTCACAGAGATGTGCCCCCGCTTCTGAGATCAAAAGGGAAAATCCCTCCAGGAGGTTTAAGATAAATCATGTGACAAAATTACCCACCCACCCCCAGTAGAAACCATTGTTTTGCAGCAACTGCGGCTCTCCTGCTGCTCCCTGATTCTATCGCCACAAGGATTTTGAGCTGGCAAACTGTCTTTGTCTTAGTGGCTTTACGTTTCAGTGCAGGGATTGGGGGGAAGGAAGGAAGGAAGGGAGGGAGGGAGGGAGGGAGGAAAGAAAGAGGGAGGGAGGAAGGAAAGAGGGAGGGAGGAAAGAAAGAGGAAGGGAGGAAGGAAGGAGAGAAGAGGCAGGGAAGAGAAGGAAGGAAGGAAGGTAGAGAGGGAGGGAGGGAGGAAGGAGAGAAGAGGCAGGGAAGGGAAGGGAGGAAGGAAGGATGGGAGGAAGGAAGGAAGAAGGAAGAGGCAGGGAAGAGAAAGAAGAAAGGATGGGAGGGAGGGAGGAAAGAAGGAAGAGGCAGGGAAAAGAAGGGAGGGAGAAAGGATGGAAGGGAGGGAGGGAGGAAGGAAGGAAGGAGAGAAGACGTAGGGAAGGGAAGGAAAGAAAAAAGGATGGGAGAAAGGAAGGAAGGCACAAGAAAGCATCTTCTTCTTTCTACAAGGCAAACTGCTTCTTCGTTTCATTCTGCAGCACAACCATCTGAGCTTTTCCCCAAAGCTTTTGTGCTTACCTAGCAAAGCAGGAACGGTGCAAAGGGATATATGCAATCTACCAACCTGCTGTCAGTTGTACCAACTGGGGGGAGGGTGGGAGGCAGGGTAGGAATAGCACATTTGCACTGACTTTTTTTTAAGCCACTTGGTGCCCCCCTATTTATTTATTACAAAAGAGTTCCAAAATAAATTCCAACTTGACCCCAGGTTGGAGTTCTGGCTTCCTACAGAGAATTGCTCTGGGATTTTCAGTGTAACATGGACATCTTTTTGCACCCAAAAATTCTGTGGAATTGTCTTTGCACATCACAACTATTCTTATCTTCAGTCCTGGGAGCTAAATTTATAGTAAACTATGATGTGGTTTACTGTTTACTGAATACAGGACAATGATAGGCCACACAACGTGGCTTAGAATCATAGGCATCTGATGAAGTGAGCTGCAGCTCATGAATTTTTAATCCCTTTGTTAGTGGGAGAAGGTGCTTCCAGATTCCTGATTTTTTGCAAAGATGGACTAACATAACTCTCCTCTCCAAAGGGCTAAAATGTGGCTCACAGAACACATTAATCCAACCCTAACCAACCCACATTTTGACTTCATGCCCTCTAAATCTATTGCATGAATAACAGATGGTAGTCTAGCTTTAAAACAAAGCAAAGTCCATAGCAGAGAGTGGTTTGGTTCCGTCCTATCATGAGGTTTGAATGTGGAAACCCAGCCAAGGGATCTCATGATGCGTTGAAATGCACAGCCAAAAGGAATTCCAAGGAAATACTTCAATTGCACATTACCAAATGCAGCATTACAAAGGTTCCTCTTTGCTATGCTGGTCCCACTGCTAACATTTGGTCCATCTCAGAGTCTTTATATCTCTCCTGACCTTTGACATCTATGTTCCAAGGGGATGATCAAAGGGGTTAGTTTCATAAAGAAAGCAAGAGGCGGTTTTTGCTAAACAGCTGGTGAAACATGTGGAGCTCTTTTCTTTTTCCTTCCCCCAATGGGATGGAATGCGGATCTGGTTATCAAGCTTTCAGGATAATGCATGTTGAGCTTCCCAGATCAATAACAAAGGTTCAAAAACAGGAAAGGCTCATGCAAACAGAATGGCTATCAACGCTTCTGAAGAGAGAAAGGAAAAGAAACCGAGCCAATCAAAAGCCAAGTATAGCATCCGAGTGACACAAAAGGAAAGCAAAGAATATTCGCCACAGTAAGGATTAAAAGAGGTCTGCTGCAAAGATCTCCAGTAGCTAAGGTGGAGTTTTATAGCTGATGGGTCTATCCATCCTTTTTGCAAAAACCATCAATGGATGAGGTTACATTGACTTTGTAAAATTTACAAGGTCACCAAACAGCAGCACCTGTGGTGCTTTTTGCAATGGCCATGTTTCTGCAAAACTGTTCAGTGGAGAAGACCTACTTCCTGTAGGAAGTTAGCACCTACCCTTAGAGGAATGAAATATTTTAGGAAATATTAAAAAGGCAGAATATTATATATTTCCCTGGATTAGAAATGGAGAAACATGTTTTTAGGCAGGAAACAGACTCACTCTTAATAGCCCCCACCTTTGTCAATGGCCTATTAAGGCCAGAGCCAACTCACTCATTCCCCCCCCACCTTTGTCACTGGGCAGTCTATTCTACATAACAAAGATCTACAGGAAGAACCATAATAGGAATCCCAAAGCCATCTCACCACATGGAACCTGAGAAGATTACATCAGCCAAGCCTGGGACAAAAGCCTACAGAGTTAGATAAGACCCCTGCCCCCTGGGAGTCTGACAGTCAATGGGATACATTTCTTACACAGAAACAGGAAACTCTTTAAGGTGGGACCCAACAGTGGGTATAAAAAACTCAGGGACTCTCAGCAACGCCCTTTTTTTCTTCTTCAACATCTTCGAGGCATGTGATTCCCCTTTTCCCCAGGACCTCAAACCATGTGGTCCTGCTGTCCACCATTAAAACCATCTTTCCAAACAGCCACCATGTTTCCAGTGTCTTTTTCCCCACTTGGAACTGAATCCAGAAGGATATTTCTTCCAACAATTTGGCACCCCAGATGGGACTCCAAGCTAACCTAATCAATGGACCTTGCCCAAGTAAGCTTCCCTTGCTAGCAGCAGACCCATTGAGTCTGTGGGTACGTTTTCTTGGACCTTGGCCATTTGGAACTAGGTTTTAAAGGGGTTTTGAGTTTTGAGCTCAAAGGCTGCTTGGAAAGAAGGCGAGTACTTCTAAATTTTAAATTTTAAAGCGTGGGAAATGTGTGTATGCCTCTGTGTGTGTGTGTGTGTGTGTGCGCGCGCGCGTGGGCTTAATCTGGATAACAGTGGAATATCACCTCTCTGACTGATCCCGTCGCACCCTGCCTGTTGCTAGCTCCGCCGAGCAGTGACCGACAGGACAGAGAAAGCAAGGGGGGATCACCAGATGTGAAGCCTCCTGTTTGAAGGAAAGGAGCCAAGTGAGGCATGATTGCAAATACTAAGGAATTGGAAGGAACCCTGTATCTTTTACAAGAAACAAAGCCCTGAACTCTAGGAAATCTGAAAAAATTAGATTAAATTAATAGGAGTGCCAGTACTTGCCTGGAGACAGCAGCAAGTCCTCCCGGATTTGAACTCTTCCAAATCCGAAAACCTAGGCTTGAAGAAGGAGCGCCAGTACTTGACTGCTGGGGGCAGCAAGTCCTCCCAGACTGTCTTTTTTCCCCAGTTCAAAAACCGTGGCCTGAGAGTTCCCTCTGAGGGGAGTGCATGTACTTTGTAAGGGAACCAAAGTCTCCCCCAGACACTTTTTTTTGTCTGCAAACGGATAGCCTGCTGACCTGACTAAGCCAAAGTGTGAAAACCCCACATCGGAAAGGGAAACATGGGTAGCTGTAGTTCAAGGGTCCTGAATGGAACCCCCCTGGGAGAGCTATTGGAGGTTTGGGATGAACGGCAGATGCCGGCCCTAGCTGGTATGGAAAAGAAAAAAAGCAAAAAAATATATGCAGGGAATGGGCTTTGCTGAGGGATGACACAGGAAAACCAATTTGGCTAAATAAAAGTACTTAAAAGAAAAGGGAAAATGTTGGGGTTTTTGTTTGTCTGTCTGTTTGTTTGTTTGTTTCTCTCTCTTCTCTGTCTTCTATGCAACCATGTGGTTTGTTTGTTAAGATTTGTGCCTTCCCTAATCTAACTGAGATTTGTGGCGGGAATGACTAGTATGTGTGTAAACCTCAGAGTTCTGTTATCCCCTCTTTGTCCTTGTTTTTGTGTCTGTACGTCTGTCTTTGTGTGCCCTCGAGGTAACTGCAACTGTTAAATGTCTGATCCCTAGAGATATGAATTTTAAATTGTCAGAAAAGAGTTGGAAGCACTGAAAAGAAAGGAAAATGTCTTCACCCATTTTGGTCTGGCCACCTACACGGGGTGAAGAACAGAAATTTTAAATTGTTAGAAAAGAGTTAAAAGCACTGAAAAAAAAGAAAATGACTTCACCCAGTTTGGACTGGCCAACTAGACGGGGTAAAGAACAGAGTTCAACTTTCTTTCTTCTCTGTACTTTTAAGAAAAGCCCAAGTTTATGAGGAAACATTTTAAGTTCACTTACAAGAAAAAAATTTCATCTTTGCATTTACTGTGTGTTTAAATGATTTCATCTGTCCATCCTTTTCTGAAGCATGTGAATCCAGTTCCCCCTCATTCTGTTGTGCCCCCATATTGTTGAAACTGCATTATCTGTTTAGTAACTGCAATACTGATGTTTTGTTTTTGTTTTTTTCCAAACTGCCTGCAAGCTATCTATCCTCCCCCACTCGACCCCCCTTCTAATCCTCCAACAATGCCTTTCCTCACCCAGACCTTGTTCTCATGTCTTTCAGCCCTGCAACATGTGGAGACATCCCATCCATTGGAGCCAAAGAATTGGGTTTGGATCCAGCCTCCCCTGAAAGCCATCACAGCAACCAGAATGGAGCAGACCTTCCCAAGCCTGACTGACCACCCTTACCACCAAGCCTAATGCCACCCAGCAGACATGAAAGAAAGGACCCTGAGATGGACAAGTAAAGACCAAAAGACTCTTTTCAATCCCCAGAAGACAACTGGAAAGACTATGGGGGAGGGTGAAAATTCATTGTAAGGTTTTCTTTCTTTGCTTCATTCACAGAAATTCATTGTAAGGTTTTCTTTCTTGTCTCATTTATATTGTAATCAGTCTAATGTACTCATGTAAGAAATGTATTTGGGAGTGGTTCACACAGCAAGTTCTGAACACCTTGGACTTCTATCTGGTGGGAGGGAAATTTGTCCAATAAAGCTAGGTATAACCTGGCCATTCTGCAGACCTGTCCACACACAAGATCAATCTGTGCTACCAATGCATATCTTTCAAGGTTTCTCATCAGAAAGATTTCCTGCAGGAATCCCCACTTGTTCTGTGAAGTCCTTTGTGATAGTAGTCCCAAAAGTGCTTTTCCAAAAGGCAACTGGACTTTTTTGGGTTTTTTTCCTTGAAAATGTTTCACTTCTCAGCCAAGACGTTTCTAATCGAAAAAACCTTCTTAGATGAGAAGCAAAATATTTTCAAGGAAAAAATCAAGAAAGTCCAGTTGCCTTTTGGAAAAAGACTTTTGGGACAACCATCACCTAGATAATTGAAAATCTCCATAGACAATTTGTGATAGTACTGTAACTGGGATAGAGCAATTCAACGTGAAAAATTCTTAGAAGGAAGAATGCCAGTGAGTGCATATAGCTCTCTCTAACCAAACTCTTACATTTTTGAAGCTTTCAGAGAAATTGAAGAATCCTTTTGAGGCTTGCCTCTGCTCCTTAACATTTCCTGAAAGTCTAATCCTGACTTTAAAAAAAACCCATGAATTTTTGAACTGCAATACAATCACTTTTCGGATGCCAGGATCAATCAGCCTCTGTCTATGATGTGACAGACGTTCATAGAAGTGAAATAACTGAATCTAAAATATTGTATAAACCCTGAGAACAAAAGTATACTGTGAACAGATCTTCCATGTCTGGAAAAAAAAATCAGTAATTGATAGCTCACTTATCTGCTAAAATGCTGCCGTTTTAATAGCATTCCTGAGATTGTTTCACTGTTTCCATAAGATCTAAACATTTTGATTACCATTCCTTCTGTGTGGGAGGATAGAATCCTTTGCCAGTCTCCTTCGCTTTATACAATTTTAGCTGTGACTAACAGATGAACAACAAATGAACATTACTCTGCAGTCACAATTTGAACAAAAATCTGGCTAGATTTGGCTTGTGAGAATAAAACAGGAATATAAGAACAAAGAAAACTGCTTTATAAGTAATCCTCGACTTCCAGCCCTTCTTTTAGTGACCAAAATTACAACAGCACTGAAAAAAGTAATTTACAATCAAACTTCACACATAGCAACAATCTGGGTCCTCATTTTACCGACCTTTGAAGGATGGAAGGCTGAGTCAACCTTGAGCCGGTGAGATTCGAACTGCCAAACTGCTGGCAATCGGCAGTCAGCAGAATTAACCTTCAATACTGCATTCTAACTCCTGCATCACCACGGCTCAACTGCAATATCCATTGCAATATCCCCATGGTCATGTGATCAATTTGAGCACTTGGCAATCGGCCTGTATTTATGACAATTGCACTGTCCCGGAGTCATGTGATCACTTTTGTGACCTTCACATCTGGCTTCTGACAAGCAAAGTCAATGGGGGAAGCTGAATTTGCTTAACGACCACATGAGACATTTAACAATTGCAACGATTTCTTAACATCTGTGACAAAAAAGGTTGGAATATTGGAGATAACTTACATAACAACTGCCCTACTTAGCAATGTTAAGTAATTCCAATTGTGATTGTAAGTCAAGGACTATCTGCATATTGATTCAGATTTTAGTTATATTGAAGCTAATATTACTGACAGTGACTAGCTGTGGTTCTCCAGAGTTCAAGGTGTTTCCAGCCCCACCTATAGATGCTGGGACTAAACCGGCATTTCTGTATGCAAATATCAATGCCGCTGTGCTGGATTCCATAGGAATCTGGGAGTCTTGTGTCTCCTTCTGGAATGTCACACTTCTTTTAATGCCCTTAAGTTGTCATAGAATCATTCCATGGCAGTGTTTCTCAACCTTGGAAACTTTAAGATGTGTGGACCTCAACTCCCAGAATTCCCAGAGTTGAGCCAACATGCTGACTGGGGAATCCTGGGAGTTGAAGTCCACACATCTTAAAGTTGCCTAGACTGAGAAACATTGTTCTATGACAAGACAACGCATCAATCCAAGACTGACTGTTAGGGAAGGGAAAAAAGGCTACTAGGTTGCCATAGATTGTCCCAAACCTCCCAACATTTCTGAAATGTCTTTCTCTGTCATTAAATTTCAAGACTTCTCTTTCTTTCAGAGGATCAAAGAGTGCTGAAAAATGAACATTCAGTTCAACTTAAGCTTTAATACAATATTCAGGAACCCTGGTGGTTAAAGTGCAGTATTGCGGACTAACTCTGCCCAGAGCCAGGAGTTCAATCCTGATGGGCTCAAGGTTGACTCAGCCTTCCATCCTTCCAAGGTCAGTCACATGAGAACCCAGATTGTTGGGGGAAATGTGCTGACTCTGTAAACCATTTAGAGATGATCAGGGGAGGAAAAGATTCAACTGCTTAATCAAGATTAAGTCTGAGTCACAGGAAACAAAAAATTAGGAATCCAGGGGAGCAAAACAGAAAGACCACTCAGAAAATCAGGTTGGAGGCGCACATGCAAAACATTAATCCCAAGAAAATCCTCACTGCTCAGACAAAATACCAGCACTAACAGGAAGCATTTGGTAGCACTTCTTCATCAAACAGGCTTCAAAGTTAAAGTCAGTTCTGAGCTAGTGAGTTCTTTGCCCAAAATATTCCAATTTATATTTCTGGAGATTTGCAGAGAACTAGAGCTTCCTTACTCTATTCCTGGCCAATTCACAACACTTATGTTGTTTATCCTCAGTCCCCTGTCTTTAAAATTTGTGGCAGGCCTTTTTGAGATGTTCTTCCTCCCCATCCCAAAATCGTGTATGATTAGTTATTGATGTACATCAGTGGTGGGTTTCAATTTTTTTTACTACCGGTTCTGTGGGCGTGGCTTGTTGGGCGTGGCGTGGCTGTGTGGGCATGGCTGTGTGGGTGTGGCAGGGGAAGAATACTGTAAAATCTCCATTCCCACCCCACTCCAGGGGAAGGATACTGCAAAATCTCCATTCCCTTCCCACTCCAGGGGAAGGTTACTGCAAAATCCCCATTTCCTCCCAATCAGCTGGGACTCGGGAGGCAGAGAATAGATGGGGGTGGGGCCAGTCAGAGGTGGTATTTACCGGTTCTCCGAATTACTCAAAATTTCCGCTACCGGTTCTCCGGACTACTCAAAAATTCCGCTACCGGTTCTCCAGAACTGGTCAGAACCTGCTGAAACCCACCTCTGATGTCCATCAATTTACTTGACAGCAACAACTCTCCCTTCAATTCAGTCCACTAGATGATATTTTGGTTTTTGCCCCCAAACATTATTTGCCCCCAACACAAAGTTTGGATGTAGTTTAAACTAGGATGTACCTATTACCATGTAGACAGTTTTAGGGACTGGAAGCAGAAAGGAAGAGAAGTTGAACAGGCATATCAGAAGTAATCTAGCAGCATTTCTTCATAGTGACGTATAGCTTCTGCTAATGTTATCCCCACATGACTGAGGCCATTAACATTTGTAGGTATTACTGTTAGTGCATAGCGATGGCTGAGTCACTAGTGGGGATCCTTCCTAGGATGACGGCAGCTTGACACTTTGGCAGACTCTGCCAAGCTCATACAAGTGTCACATTTGCTAACGGGCAACAAACGTGAGTTACAAACCTTATACTTGTCTGTGACCATCATAAATATTGACACTATTAATAAATAATATAAAGGTTGGTCATTTCATGAGACTCTGCCCCCAGCCTTGTGCTTTGGATTTTGATTATCTGTGGTTGACTTTATCCCCAGTTGAGAAGGCTCCCCAAGGGTTGGGGTTAGACGTGATCACAACACCCCCTCTGCCTACCTTCAAAGGAAATGATGTCCAGGGTGCCAAAGGTGGAGCGTGGCATGATGGCCCAATGATATAAGGACTTCTGCTTTGGGCAGGGGGTTGAGACTAGAAGACCTCCAAGGTCTCTTCCAGCCCTATGATTCTATACTTCTACTTTGATTGACTGAGTTACAAACCAGAAGTCAGCTTCCTTAAACAGGAGTTCTGAAAGTGTCAGATATTAGCATCATATGGTAAACCAGACACTGCTTTGAAAAGGAAGAATTCATATGGCCTTTTCTACAAAGATGGTGAAGAAATCAAAGTACATGATTTAGCTTTTAGCTTTGTCAGCTTTATTTTTAGTATGAACTTCAATTTTTTGAGAGTTCCACAGGGTTGCAGAGCTCAAACACGGAGAGATTTTGCACACTGTAGTTTGCTATCCAGAAAGTCTTAACTAAAGAAACAGATTCCCTATGAGCTTTTTTCCATCCAATTTGAACATATTAATTTCATTAAGCTTTAAAACAGTAAGGGCTTCGCTATAACACACCTTGTGGCATGGCAAAAACATCACACTTCTGGTATGATTTTTAACATCCAAGCTCAGGGCAATTTATCAATAATTTTCACTTACCAGCTTGAAAGACAGAAGTCTCAGGATCCAACTCCAGTAACCATCTGCGAATACAGCAAAGGGCATTGTATTAGAAAGGGCCACAATCTCAGGAAAAATGCAGCAATGTTGACCGTGTTGGAAAAGGAAAAGAACAAATCCAAAGTTGGAAAGTCAATATGTAATCAGAATTGTGAAAATGTAATCAGATAACTAAATCAGAAACTAATTTATGAAGGGCAGAGCATTCTTTGGAATTCTAAAGGATATGGGACTGAGTGTTGAAGTAGCAAGGAGATTTAGCCCGAAAGATCAGGATTCTGCCTAATATTGAATATCTCTTTTAAGATGGTACCAGTAATAATAAGTCTTTAGAAAAACAAATGCATCGATCTTTCACTTCAAAAACACCTGCTAATTGATGAAAATATGTTTACAACTAACCCATCATCGAAGGTTAAAGCAAGATGGAAAGTTTAACTTCTGATGTATTTAAACTGCATTTCTTCATTAACTGGGTTCTTTTATTTAATTTCTTGTCACAATTGCTTTGAAAGGAAACACAGTTTTACAGCTACCTTTGCTGTACTGGAATTTTGTTTTATGACTGACTTTAGTCTGTAAAAGTTTTATACTGTTTTACGTCATTTGATCTGAGGATTCCCACCATTAAATTAAAATCCCCAAATATGGTACAGTGAGCAGAACACTAAGATTCAAGCCAGCTAAAGCTCAGTTCGAACTTTTTCTCAGCAATAGTGCTGATAAGACATATAAAATAAATATCTGATAAATTTCTTTAGGAATGAATAAATGTAAGAGTTCAAATAGTCTCTGCTTCAGCATTGAGGGGTGTAACTAACGCGTTGGTTATCATCCATCTTTCTCAGATCAAAACCTTCACAAAAATGTGTATGAGCAATACGCTCAAGAATAAATACATCTATAAAAGTTACACATTGAAAGATGTAGAGCCATGGTGGCGCAGTGGTTAGAATGCAGAATTGCAGGTTGATTCTGCCCACAGCCAGGAGTTCATCCTGACTGGCTCAAGGTTGACTCAGCCTTCCATCCTTCCGAGGTCAGTAAAATGAGGACCCAGATTGTTGAGAGCAATATGCTAACATTGTAAACCACTTAGAGAGGGCTGTAAAGCACTTGTGAAGTGGTATATAAGTCTAAGTGTTATGCAGTGATGTAAAGAGAAACAGTGCCTACATCGGAAAAATGTCAATATACAAAAGTGCATCATGGAAATTGATGTAAAGAAGAAGATAAACAGGGAAATGTATATTAAAGGGCAAGTTTTTTCAAAGAATAAATGTGAAACACTACATATATTATATTTAAGTGAAGCTACTTATAGAAACACTGAATGATAGAAAACATACCTACAAAAATGTAGAATTTTAAAGCCTTGCTAGGTTAAATTATTTTATGTGATTTGGAGAATTACCGGTATATAAAGAAATAAAGAAAACAGGAAAAGGCAGCTTTAGATTATAACTCCTTTTTCTCCGTCCATATTAAAAAATAACTCTTATGATAGGTCTCTCCACATTGCTTTCACACATTTTTCTCAAACTAAAGCTATTTGAATCATATGCAAAAATATTAGAAGTATCTGGTTAACAAGCTAGCCATTCATATGATTAATTTATTACATTAATCTTGGGAATTTTTTTTTCCAGTTTGTGAACGGTTACCCAATGGGAAACTGCATATGTATCTGTCCTTTACTACAAAATATCTCGTGTGAAACAGCTCATAATCTTCCAGAGCTTACAAATCTTCTTCTTCTTTTGCCTCCTTCCACTCCTCAGCCTCCCATTACCACAAATTGTTCCTCTACACCCCCCACACACCCTCCCAGCCCTCTTTTGCACTGACCCATTGTTCAAAACAATGCCTTAAACAGTTCATATTTTGTTAATTGTACAAGCCTAATGGAGGAATGTATTGGCAAGAAGGGGAGGGTAACGGCCATCAGGCCAGCAATAAAACAAAATTAATGGTCCATAGGAAGAAATCATGTCCACTTAATATCAGCTTTGAAACTCTAATAAAATAATGTGATATCAACAGCAGCAGTGTGTTCTGTCTCATTCTCAGACACTCATACACAATGTACGCAGATTGCTTACACCACATTAAATCACTCATAAAACAGGCCCAGTTCAACTGAAGCTCACAAGATCCTCCAGGGAACATAGCAGACCAGAAATATGTTGTGTAAGGATCATTACCAGCATGCACAGCTGTAGTAACACCCACAAAATCCAGCCCAGAGGCAACACAGGGGGGAGAGAAGTGTATCTGGAATAGAGAATGAGGTCTTCATCAGGGCTTTAGTAACCCTTTCAAAAAATGTTGTTCTACAGAACGCTTTGGAAACTCAAAGCTGGAAACCTGGCTTCACAGCAGATAATGCTGGAGAGAAGGAGAAGGAGAGAACTTCAGACTTCCCATGGGTGATGCTGTAATGTCACCAGGAGTAAGACAAAAGACAATACTTGGAAGATAATTGACTTTGGAAATTCTATCAAACTAGTAGAGAAAGTTCATGAAATACAGGTGGCTGGAATATAATTTTCTTACCTTTTCTTGATAAGGTAGGTAAAGGTTTTAAGTGAACATCCTTGCCTGTAATTATCGCCTGTTAAACCACATGCTAAATTTTATGATTTCAGTAAAATCCCAAGGGAAGATATTATTGCGAAAATCCCTTCCATCTGGGTTTTTCAACAGCGGGGCCCTTGCACTGTCACCCCAATAGGGAAGACTGACTCAAGCTTTCCCTTACTTGCCCAACAAATGGTAAGAAAGATCATACTGAAGGATGAGCTCCTACAGCATCATTCTTTGGGCTGCCTGGTAGCTTTTCTACCATCTCTATCTAGATTTCTTTCTCACTGGAGTTCCATCAGAGTCGAGCTCAATTCCTGATGACTTAATGGACACAACCATGAAGATTTCTTTGATGTTCTTCCTAGTCTCGTTTACATACCTGGTATTCCCTAAAATCATCTCATCCAAGTACTAACTAGATCTGGCCCTGCATAACTTCTAGGCTCCTAGATATTTTGGCCAAGAGTTACTAATTCCTTATTCAGTTTTTGTTTTTATTCAAAGGGGATGTTCTTGCATTGAATTATCCTTCCTTATAACCATTCATCTAATGAAGCAGAGTCCAATCACAGAGCGGCTCCACTTGGATTACATCACTACCATGTTCCAACACAGATCAACTCTATTTCTTTGAAAGCCAAACAGAAAGGGGGTCTTTGGAAACCCCAAAGCCGAACAGAAAGGTGGAAAATATTCTTCACTGCATTGTGATCCAATCACCACTTTCAGGCACATACAGCCTCTGAATACAAGATTCTAGTTGTGTGCCAAAACAAATCTAATACTCTATCAAGGGCCACTAGAAGTAGGTAAATAATGTATTCACTATAACAAGATTAACAAAATTACCCCATCTGGAAAATGCAGACCAAGGTAAATTAACAAGTGGTGGCTACAATAGAAAAAAATCATCTGCAACCATGCATAGCCAATGGTGTTTTTAAAAGGCAGTAAAAGCAAAGGTATATACATTCTTATTGTTAAAATGCAATTAGAACTTCCCTTGATATATACCACCTCTGGTCACAATGGCGCGTTCCATGTTGTAGACGCAATTAAAAAAAACTCAGCTAACCAACTTAAACTGTTTTCCAGGCTGCTCGGTGAAAACCCAGGCAATAAAGTGACATTTCTGTCACATTTGAACTCCCTAGCTAATTCAGAATAATCTACTTTTAATGGAAAGCAATATATAAGAGGTAGTGACATTTGGCTGAGTTCTTCTTTGTTTTAAGCTCCAAGTGTCTTGGAAGTTACCAAAGTTACCAGTAAACGTATTATTTCTGCACAAGCTGGGTATATTACCATAAATATCTACAGATTTTTGAGAGGCATTTTATTGCATTTCTTTTTATTTCAAGCTCCTGTGTTCCATATAGGAAACTATAAAAATAAGCATGTCTTCCATTACATTGGCTAGTAACCAACATTTTTGTGCACTGGTGAATTCTTTTACTTATTCTAAAATAAATATTCAGTACATCCATTAAGGATGGTCTCTTTTGGTCTCTTTTTTTATTACTAGGCCATAGACCTGTAAGAAATTGTCCCAAAATAACAATTCAAGTGGCATCAGATTTCAAAGGACCAGAACAATTAGATCTTCTGCATCTTGCAGTCATTCTAGGACCTGCAGAATCTTCAAACAGAATCCTTTTTAAGCATCACCTTTCAGAATTCTGAAGTTCAAAGACACCCAGAGAAAGAGACATACACAAACATATTTAGCTGGGTACCTTCACTCACCCATAAATTGCTTACTGCTGATATGATCCAAAGATATAACGTATTCCTCTGCTGCACACTGAATGATTGCAAACAATGTTGCTTAAAATCAAAATGCACTTTTATTTGAAGATTAGTTCCATCGACTCTGGTGGAATTTATCTCCAAACATACTTTGAGATCCTAGTGACTAGAAAGAGATGAATGTTTGTTCGGAGAGTTGATAGTTATATTATATAGAGACAACTACTGGCTGTAATATCCACACTAATCTTGATATTGTTTGGGGCCTGGATTTTAAAGCAATGTCTTAAAACCCTCCAAAGCTGTTAAACCAGTAACCATCAAGGCATGTAATGTCCACCAAGAGCCAGGATAGGTTTATATATGTCTCCTGATTTCCTTTCAACCCTGAGATTTGATAAAACAAAGTAGGACATCAAGCAAAGGCTAGATAAAATGGGACTTCAAAATAACCTTGCAGTTTCCCAAAGCTATATCAATTTTATAACAAATCAAGGAAACTGCAACCCACACAATATTGTACCGATATAAGTTATCCAATTCAATATTGCTGGGGCTTCTCTATACTGTGGCCCAATGCCCCTCCCTCTGTAATCAGGGATGCACTTATAGCAAGATAACAAGAGAGACTCCCTTTCTTATTGAAGATGCCCCTGGGCCTTTGATGAAATTGAAAGCTGAGAACATGCCTTTTTGCAGTGCAGATTTTACCAGGAATCAGCATTCCCAAGTTATCCAACTCTTAATAGAGAAACTGCCTGGCCATTCAAACCAATGGTATTTAAGAATGTTTCCAAAATGATAAGCACTCTGAAATAGCTTATACAAATGCTATATTTATAGCCCAGGCTATAAAGCTTTACTATGTTCAAACTCAACATCTTCACCAATTTATTAGAATTTGCTGTTATCTGAGGTTGTATGTGGTTGTTTTTAAGTTTTATGATCTAGTCTTGGAATGTAATTCATCAAGGTCCAGGAAAGGTCTTACAAAACAAACAAACTCCCAAAGATGCTTTTTCAAAAGGCAACTGGACTTTCCTTGAAGATGTTTTGCTTCTCATCCAAGAAGCTTCTTCAGTTCTGACTGAATGGTGGAGAATGGAAGGATTTATACTCCTTGCAGTCATCTGGTCTTTAGCACTCTCTCTGAGAGCCGTTGAAGCCACTGGGAGGTTTATCTGTGTGCTCAGGGTCACCTGAATAGTGTAAATGGGTTTGTGGAACCTTCTTGGAACTGCTGAAAGGACTGTGTTGTAAACAGGAGATAGAAAGTCCATTTGCCTTTTGATAAAGCACCTTTGGGACAACCATGACCTGGATGACTGAGAATCTTCATAAACTTCAGTCTCCCTGTTTCAGCCAATATCTTACTCCAATGGAATGAAAAATGCACCGATGTGACATAATGTTAATCAATCAGCATTAACAACATGATCAATCAACAAAGTTGATTTTAACTGTGATCTGTAATGTTACAAAAACCACTAATTATCAGCTATGGATAAGCACACTGACTAGTACCAAACATATCCAGATCACATAAAAAGATTGGTAAGTAGGCTGTACTGAAAAAAAGTGGCAGGCTGAAGTTAATTTGTCTAGTTTGAAGTTTAATTTGGTTAAACCAAGTGCTGGCCAGCTTAGAAAAAAATCATTGCTTTCCCTCCAATAGTTACATTAGGACAGGCAGCTGAAATTTATGTAGGATATCATTGTACTATCAATTCCTTTTCATGGCAGATGACATCACCTTGCACTGTCCTTAAAATTTAACTCTTTCCCTATATAAATTTTTTTTTAAAAAAAAATCATTGCCTCAGACAAATAGAATAAATTGAATACTACTCAGCTTAAGCAACAGCCAAATAACTGAAGACACACTATAACTATTCGAATTAATCTTTGTTTGGGCTGGATGTTTGAAAACAAAAGACACAGCTCATCCTTGCATAGTGCGTACAATAAGGCTCTCAAAACATAGGTTTGTAAGTTTATGGTCTTTGTGGACAGGTTTAATGACCAAGAGGTTTTCCTACAGTCCACCTTGAATCTAGAGGTAGTTCTCAACTTATGACACAATTAAGCCCAACATTTCTGTTGCCAAGTAAGACAACTGTTAAATGCATTGTGCCCCATTTTATGATCTTTTTGCCACAGTTGTTCAGTGAATCATGCCATTGTTAAGTGAATCTGGCTTCCCTCGACTTTGCTTGTCAGAAACCAGCTGGGAAGGTTACAAATGGTGATCACATGACCCCAAGACACTGTAACCGTCATAAATACATGCCAGTTGCCACACACCCAAATTTTGATCAAGTGACTGTGAAGATACTGCAACAAACGTAAATGTGAAAACCAGTTATAAGGCCTTTTTTTCAGTGCTGTTGTAATTTCAAATGGTCACTAAACGAGCAGTTGTTAAGTCAAGAACTACCTGTAGTATCAAGGCCCACATCTAAGGTAGAAAAGATAGATCAATACTAAGAAATCCGGGGACATGATTTCTGCATCTTGGACCTGCAAACAAAGCTTTTATCTAGCATATCAAGAAAGAAGGCCAAGATCTCTTCAGGCTGATAAATTACACATAGAAGGATTCCTTGAGAGGAAAATAGGATTGCACCTGCCATTTCTTCTCGTGGTATGTCCAGGCACTTGTATTTTTTCCTAGGAACATGCATAGGCTTGACAGTCAGACCAGCTTAGAACAGTGATTAAAAATAAGCAGGAGGCTGGTAGATACTAAGCAAGCATGCTTTGTGTCTCATCAGTTTCAATAATGCAATGTGCCTCCTCCACAGGCTTAAGAAACTTCTGGGGTCTCCTCTGCATTTCCAAAATAATCTTTAGGGATTTCCAGGAAGGGTCAGAGATGTCAGCTCTCAGATGCACAAGAAGAATGGAATGGAATGGAATAGAATATGGAATAGAATATGGAATGGAATGGAATGGAATGGAATG
>QLTV01000641.1:606578-618370 GCA_003457575.1 Thermophis baileyi | reverse complement strand
GGGAGGGAGGAAGGAAGGAAGGAAGGAAGGAAGGAAGGAAGGAAGGAAGGAAGGAAGGAAGGAAGGAAGGAAGGAAGGAAGGAAGGGTTTTAGCACAAAGACATGACAAAGAGGGGTTATTGGTCCTCTCTGAACTTGGTTGCTTTCTTGCAGACGTTTCATTATCCAAACTAGGTAACATCATTCTCTGTCGGTAGATGACAAAGACTTGTAAATAATCTGGGTCTGAGTGTATTTTCAAACACATGTAATCATGGTAAGGCATTATTAAAATGCTTTCATTAATAAGCCTTTCCTTCTGAACATTAGGAGAGAAAAACAAGATGGAAACTAATGCTTTGGTGATTTATGACCTGCTGATTGTCAACATGGCAGGAGGTTTTTAAGAGCTAGCAGGGAAGCGTTAAAGAAATATTAGTTGATGGAACTGGATCTTAAGTTAACAGAATGATTTCTTAATTCAACTTCTTCACAGGGGACTAAAAGTGTGCACATACAAACACATGAGTTATATCTCCTAACATCTGACAGAAGATAACAAATGTGTCTGGTTGTCTGCTGTAGAATTGGACAAGGGGAGGAAGAGCAAGGAACAGGGAGGGAAACATCATTAGTCATAGAAGGCAAAATACTGAACTCTACATTGTAATATTGTTCAGCGTCTTATGCATCCAGAGATCCTCATTCAAAACCAGTAAGAGGATTTACAAAATTCCCAGTATATAATAAGAATTTAAGTAGGTTCTTTTTCTCGGTTACGTCTTGCTCTTCAAGCAAATGCTGATTGGTTGCTCAAGGTGGGTCCTTAGCAGATCCCAAAGACCACAATACCAAGGTTGGCTTAGATTTAAATTTCACAAATATTAGAGACAAGAACTAGCTCTTTGGGTACCAATATGGATGGAAAATAAAATATCAAATTAGTTATATGGAATCTGCCCATCTGGTAACCCAAGTTTCTGCATTATTTTGACTGTTATTAGTAAACCCTGGTTTAATCCAAGTCCTTTCTATAACCATTTCCATAGCACATGAATAAAAATCTTGATACTAATCAGCAATACAGTATTTGAAGCCTCTAAAAAAAACCTTGGATCATTGAGTTATCAAATTTTAAACATAGCATTTTTAATATTTCCAGGATAAAGGTACTTTAGAGCTACCAAAACTCTTATTGGGGTAAAATACCTGTTTGGGGACTCAAACTTTTCATTGGTCCATGAAAAGCAAGATGGGTAAACAGGGAGATAAGGGAGGCATGAATCTTTCAGGAATTGTTGAACTACTATTCTCAACATAATTGTCAGGCACAAAGGATCAGGACCATATGTTAAATTGCAGTGCAGAAGATTTATTGCTCAAGCTTATACACAAGAATCTAGTCAACTAAAGTTCAGTATTAAATCGGCACCAGATAAGGGTCAACAGAATTCAAGACAGATTGAATTTAGACTATTTATGGGAATGTAATGATTCTAAGCTGATGACACACTTAACTCCACCAACCAGCTCTGATTGCTCTTCTCCTACAAATGGCCAGGATTGCAGGGAACTGTATTTCAGAAACATTTGGAGGGCCACAAATCTCCACCCCTAAGAAGTGGAAAAGTCACGCAGGGCCACACAACTTACCCCTAAGAAGTAGAATAGTCAAAGGAGAAACAAAGTTTAGAAATATCTGAGGTTATCATGCCTCAATGCATTTCAAAATGTTAATGTTTGTTTCCATTTTCAGAGTTGGCTGGAGAGATTAGACCTTAAGTTTACCTCGTCTTTCTTCACCTTGGTCTTCTTCAGATGCTTTGAAGTTCAGATCTCCCCTATCCAGGATTATATATTTTTGAAGTCTAATACTTTTGGTCAGCATAAGAACGGGAAAAACTGCTCTGTGTAATTCTGATTCTGGATTCACTGATGTAGCCAACAACTGTGGGGAACAAAAATGCCCCTGGGAATGACATTATGTCCTGATGTAGTGTCATTCCCACTGAGACATTCTCAGTAAGGAATGTCCCCAAGCTGCCATTAGTTGCAGTTCCACAGTCTCTGAAGTAGTGGAAAGCACTCTTTAAAAAGCAGTTAAAAGAAAACAGTACAGCCCACTTAATGATAACCCTCCCTTCCTTCCAAATTAACACTTTTCTACTACCCTGAAATATCAGTAAAAAATTTTGAAGAATGCAATAAATAAATAATTCAGAAGTCATTTGTTCTTCTCAGGAATTGTTTAAAAAAGCTCTGGCTACTGGGCATCTAAAATAAATAAAGAAATTAAATAAAAAGACACAAAACCTCACAACTGAAGAATTAATTTAGCCGAGAATTAATTTAGATGAGAATACAAAATCTGGGGTTAGATAAACCAAGCTAGTCTGTCTTAATGTAAGACAACTTTCATTCTTCATTGAGTTATTTCCTTTACATTCGCAATGATACCTTCTTGTTTTTAAATAGAAATGTTACGGACAGATTTGCATTTTATTTTCATCAATCCCTTGTCACAGGATGTTGCAAACTGCAAAAATGAAGAAGAAAAAAACTTTTCTAAAAAAGAAAAAAAAATCCTTCGAGGGATGATCTCAGTGTAGAATTTAAATGACTCCTTAATTCAAGAGACCGATTGCCAAGGGGGAAAATGTTACGATAAACACTGATTTTCTCACACAGTGTCCCAGAGATATACTGAGAACTACCTATATCCGCCCTGCACAGGGAGGTAAGCATTTATCAGTAATTGGGCATGTTTAAACAAGCATAAAAGGAACTGAATAAGTAATGAGATTATTGCTTTGCCCCTAAAGACTGTAACAAAGGAAACAGAACCATGCTTACTCTTACTGCACAATGTTGAGTAAGCACAATTTCTCTCTGGTAAAGCTATGTGCATACAATTCTTTCTTTGAATACAAGTAGTTCTTGATTTACAAATGTAACAGAGCCTGGGATTTCCATTCTAAGTCATGACGGTTGTACGTCAAGGCACCCACATGTACGACCTGATTTTGCGACCTTTCTTGCAAAAGTCATAAAGTGAGTCCATTCGGGGGGTCCGCTGAGCTTGCTTGCTTTCGTGCAGACGTTGTTGTGGTCCGCCAGCGGCCTGTGTAGCTGGTGGCAGAGTCGGACAGCGAGGAGGCTGGAGAAGGCTCGGTGTCAGAGCCAGGGATTCAGCCAGGGCCTTCAGAACCTCCAGAGGCTGCCATGAGTAAAGAAGAAGAAGAAGAAGAAGAGGAGGAGGAGGAGGAGCCTGTTCTCAATGCACGCTCCTGAGGAGAAGGACTACTCAGGAGTAAGGCTTGGAGATAATTGGCCACTCCCATAGCCTATTTAAGTGAGGAAAACGACTGAGGAATTTGCAGGAAACAACTTCATTCCCAGATCTTGTCTTGCAATTCAAGCCTCCGTTTTCTGTTCCTGTTTGAACTTGGCAAAGCCTCCTGCAAACTGTTCCTTGGCAGCTTGCCTATGAAGAGCAAGGTGTGTGTGTTATCTGCTGTTACATGAAAGACTTTTAGTCAGACTTGTTTGATTTCAGACTTGATTGATGACACTAATTAGCAGCCTTTGAAAAGAAAAGACTTATTTAACTTTATTTGAACTCTGAAAGACTGCTAATGCAAACAATTAGCAGCTGTAAACAATAAAAAGAGGTTTGTGAGACGCTACTTGTGCTGTGTGCTGTGTGCATTTATCAGGAAGCCAGGTCAGAACAGACATTTCATTACTCTAACTAGGTAACATCATCAGTGCTACCGTTAGTAAGGAGTGCTCTTTGCTGTCAGTTTGTATTCTGGTGGCTTGCTTGTCTATGTGGGTGGGGGAAGTCTTAGGGATTCTTTGTTTGGGCTGTTTATTGATGGCTCTTTGGCAGTTTCTTGATTGGGGTATTGCTTACTTGATTGTTGGTCTGAAGTTAACCTTGGAGTTCATCTGTGATGATCTGGTGGAGAGGTGCTGGAGTCTTCTTCTCTTTTGGGCTGGTTGATTGTCTCTTTTGCATAGTCTATAGATGTTGTTAATGCCTATGTGTCTATTGATGGCTGATTTGTCAGAGTGCCAGGCTTTTAGAAATTCCGTGGCATTTTTGGACATGGCCTGGTCTAGGATTGTCACATTTTCCCAATTGAAACTCTGGTTAAATCTGTTCTATATGTTGTGAAAATAAAGTGAGTCCATTCATTCCTACAGACTTTTTTTTTTGCCAGAAACTAGCTGAAAAAGCTGAAAACCAGAAAAAAAGTTGTAAACTACAGTCACACTATAAAGACCAACAATGTTTCAGTGTCTTCTATAACTGTATGCCCAGATCATTCATCCTTTCATTTTCAAGAATAAATATTCCAACCTTCTATCTTTGACATCTTCACAATTTTTCCAAATAAATCACTCAACATCCCGTGATATTTGGAACAGTCACTAATTTAAATTTGGGGAGCTGGTGGGGGTCCTACTTTCCCCAGGCCCTATTTCACCAATCCTGCAATATACAGCTCACTGTAATTTACTGCTGATAGTCTAATGTCTTGATGGCATTAAACATTTATTGATAATAGTTGCTGCTCCCTGTTTATGAGGTTGCCTTAGGGAAGAGGGCCACAGCAGACAGAAGGAGCCAACACTTCAGATATATAACACTGAACTCCCTCTTATCTCCTGCTAAGAAAGGATTTGAGATAGAAGAACTGGAAATCTTTGGCATGAGGTCTTGGTGAATTACTGGCAACCTGAATGAGTAATGTCTCCTGAAAGAAACCAGTGGTTTGAAGTTCCTGAGACCTATGAACAGCCTAGTCCATGAGAAAACTAGCAATTATTGTGGCTTGTCCTGCATAAAAGCCATGGAACAGAGAAGAAAGTGGTAGGATAGCTGGAAGAATGGATGTGGCTTTGTTATTTGTTCCCAGTGATTGCTGCATCAAAAGAAGGGCTTACTCTGTACATCTCAAGACAATTGATCTGGGATTGGACATTTCAAGGAAGAATATTCTGGGCTGATCCATTGGATCAAGGACCCTTTGGTTTTCAGCAAATGCACCAGTAAAAAAGTTGTAAAGTGCAGTCAGATGTATAACAACCAACAATCATTTCAGTCTCTCCCATAACTACCGTATATACCTGGATCGTCCATCCCTTCATTTTCAAGAACAAATATTCCAATATTCAATCTTTGGTAAGAGAGACTTAGGCCCTTGAATCAGTTGCAAAGAAATTACTTTTCGCCTGGCTGCATGATCGAATACCTTATGATAGTGGGTATCTGGGCATAAAAAGTTGAGCAGGCTACATTTATATACCACTTTATTTTATTTATCACTCAGTACAATTAAAAGCAAACAAATCTTTTGCATTTGTATAATAACATGCAGCTGTTAAAAAACGAATTCAAATTTCAATTGTGGTTCTTGACAAACCTGCTAAATGGCCCTTAATCCAAAAAACAGATGTTCACCATTGCCATATCCTCTCACTCAACAGCTGCATAAGGCTTTAGGTTATCATCCTAATCTATTTTACAAGGTTGTTGATGATAAAAATACATAATGTATGGAAAGTGTACGGCACATTCAAGCCCACTTATTCAAGCATTTTTACCACTGTACAGTCCAGTCGTGGAAATTTCAAGGAGAGGCTTTACACACAAGCTGATTCTTTTGGATGGAAATAGTGATAGTAATACACATTCCAAAGACATTGTGTATGCCTGCACTGGTGTGCACGCACACAAACACGCTCTTCGACAGAGAGGTAGACAAACATAAATAAGTAAAGAAGCTGCCAAAGAAGGTTGAAAGCCCAGAGAGTTCAATTCTACCTATGGACCTAGGCTGCATTTTAATCTGGCCTTGAAGGCAGAGTTCATCCTTGGGGTATTTTAAACTTCTGAAGTTCACATTTTATTCCCTAGCGGCAAAGAAGACTTACTTAGGAATTCTTCTCCTGTTCAATGGATTGGTAAGAGACAAAGGTCAATGGGAACCTGTCTCTTCTGCAACCTTTAGCCCCAGAAAGAAGTGATTTTAAGTGGTCTCTGTGGGATAAGCAACAGCCATGCAGTTTCTGAAGCATTTTCATACTGAACTTGTAGCAGAGGAGAAGAAAAACACACTATTTGGGGTGCTTGCAATAGGAAAAGGAAGAAAGAGCTGCCCAGTGAGAGCTGCCCAGTTCTTGAGAGTCACTTTAAATTCCTTGGGGGACGTTTCTGTGGTGTTGTTTCTTTTCTAACAATAGAAAAAGGGCAAGAATTTAATAGTAAGCAAAATTGGGATTTATTATATGGCCATTAACTTATGGAGATGCGCTACCAAATTATTCTTGAAATACGGGTAGTCCTCGACTTACAATAATTCCTTTAGTGACCATTCAAAGTTAAGAAAGCACTGGAAAAAAGGTTCTAGGCTAAACGAAAGGGTATCAGTATTGTTACACAGTACTTGATTCTAACCTATGAAAAATGAGGTTACAAGATTTGAGTCCCTAAAATAATATCCTCTCAATATAGTTCTGGAATTATCAGTTAACTACTGTTAATTCATAACCAGAATTGTTATGCTTTATATCCAAGCAAAAAAGATTGATTAGAGCCGTGGTGGCACAGTGGTTAGGATGCAGTATTGCAGGCTAATTCTGCTGACTGCCAGCAGTTCGATTCTCACCGGCTCAAGGTTGACTCAGCCTTCCATCCTTCCAATGGTCAGGAAAATGAGGACTCAGATTATTGGGGTAATACTCTGACTTTGTAAACTGCTTAGAAAGGGCTATAAAGCACTGTGAAGCAATATATATGCTATTAGGTGCCACATTTTTTTAAAAAGTCAATGAAAACACTAAGAAATACTGGACACAGGTGAATCCTTATTGCTTGGTGGTGGCGCAGTGGTTAGAATGTAGTACTGCAGGCTACTTCTGCTGATTGCTGACTGCTGGCTGACTGCAATTTGGCAGTTCGAATCTCACCAGGCTCAAGGTTGATTCAACCTTCCATCCTTCCGAGATGGGTAAAATGAGGACCCAGATTGTTGGGGGCAAAATGCTGGCTCTGTAAACCGCTTAGAGAGGGCTGTAAAGCACTGTGAAACGGTATATACTGCTATTGCTATTGCTATTAAGTTTAGAATGCACACTCCCTGCACATAGAAGTGATTGGTGTGAAATAGAGAGGAGAAACATTGTCCACAGACCTAGAAAAGAATGGTTTTTAAATGCAAGTATAAAGGTTCACATACCATTCTTGATTGCTTGGTTGGTGGAGAAATACAGCTTGTACTCCTAAACGTATCTTCCAAATCACAAACACGTGCACTTGTAGAGTGATCAGTAACTCTGCTGTCTGTGGAGAAGAATGAAAGCTTTCTTTAAAAAAAAAAAAAACAAATCTAAACCCAGGAGCCCAAGAAGGAACACACAAACACCTAAAAGGAATTTGGGGAAGATGATAACCAGATAAAATATACAGCAAGTGCATCAGTAGTGGGTTGTAAATCCCGTCACTACTGGTTCGCTCGTGCATGCATGCGTGCTCATGCGCACGTGCGATGCTTCTGCGCATGCGCAGAAGCGTCCTGGGCAGGTGGACGGAGCCTCCCGCCGCTGCTGCTACCGGTTTGCAGAACCGGGCCGAACTGGGAGCAACCCACCACTGAAGTGCACCTGCATCAGTTCCAGAATTGTGCATAAGCCAGAATTGAAGTGGCATGGAAAGAAGGCCCAAGAGAGAAACAGAATTCAAGGAATTTATTTTTAAGTGGAACTCATTTAACCTCTGAAATTTACTGTTTCGTAAATTTTGCAAGAGTTGTTGGCTGTACTGTTATTAAGGCACTTTACAAGGCTAAACTGTATACAGAAATGTATGTTGAAAGATAAAATGTATACAAAAATAGTTATTAAATATTTAAATGCAAATTTCGGTTTTGAAAATTTAAAAAAAAATCAGCAAGGGAACAGTGCATGACAAACACATCTGAGATTAACAGGGACACAAAAGTTTAACCTGTTCTTCCCCAATCCAATAATCCCAAGTGTTGGGAGGTGAGATTCTCACAACTGGGAGGGAACAAAAGATTGAGGTAGGCAGCCATACTAGTATCTTCATATTCCAAGCTTGTGTCCAAGCCAAAAAAATCATCTTCCACTTCCATCCGCATAAGCAGATTCAGAGGAATCTCAAAGTGTTCAAAAATGTAACACCATCATCATCCTTGAAAAATTAGAAGGGGGGGGGCTAAATAATGTAATACAAGTAGTACTTGACTTACAACAGTTCATTTAGTGACCATTCAAAGTTACAAAAGTTGGATCGTACGTGACTATAGATTAAAACGTATAGAACCATAAAGATATAGAATGCTATGGTACAACTATGAAAATAATGGTTATAACAATGACAACATTATGCATTTAAAAGAGACTATAATGTATGATTAAGAGAATACTGGTTATAATCAAGGTGTATAATACTATGTATACTTAAAGAGGACTCGATACAGCCAGTACACTGTTGTTGCAAAACTGAAAATATGATGTATTATAAAGAAAAATGTATAATAAAAATATTTATATATTTTAAAAAAAGTTACAACAGCACTGAAAAAAGTGACTTATGACTGTTTTTCACACTGACGACCGTTGCAGCATCCCCTGTAGTCACATGATCAAAATTTGGACTAGCATGATTAAGAGAATACTGGTTATAATCAAGGTGTATAATACTATGTATACTTAAAGAGGACTCGATACAGCCAGTACACTGTTGTTGCAAAACTGAAAATATGATGTATTATAAAGAAAAATGTATAATAAAAATATTTATATATTTTAAAAAAAGTTACAACAGCACTGAAAAAAGTGACTTATGACTGTTTTTCACACTGACGACCGTTGCAGCATCCCCTGTAGTCACATGATCAAAATTTGGACTAGCTTGGCAACTGGTTCATATTTATGACGGTTGCAGTGTCCTGGGGTCATGTGATCCCCTTTTGCGACCGTCTGACAAGCAAAATCAGTGGGAAAGACAGATTCGTTTACCAACTGCAATGATTCACTTAACAATCGTGACAAAAAAAAAGGCATAAAATGGGGCAAAATCCACTTAACAACAGAAATTTGGGGATCAATTGTGGCTGTAGATTGAGGACTACCTGTATGTATTGACCAGCAATGATTACTTTGGAGTAGAAATAACATTTCCTGGAAGACAATATTCCTGACCTTCTGAAGAAGAATACTGTCACTATAGTATCCTATTAAATGTCAAATGGAAACATGGGGCTGTGCTCAAAATAAGGAGCGTCTGGTAAGGCTATTTTTAAAAAAGCTTTGTTAACTTAGCTGAAAAACAGTTACTTACTAAGAGTATTTGCATCCTCTAGCCTCTGAATAACTAACAGTGGAACATGAATTTTGAAGTGTGCACTATTGATCATTTTTAATTACTTGTTCTGATTTGTTCCAAATCCCCACAATTTTTTTTTACTTTAGAATACTTGTAAAATAACAAGATTAGAAGGGCAAGAATAAATCCTTACTCTGTCCTCGGCAGCTATTCATTAGAAATTCAATTACACATGTTCGCAAATTGGCACCTGAATTTATTTATGTTATTTTTAACCTGTTGAACTGCCTGGTTATTAGTTAATAAGCCTTAGGGAAGGTGTTGTGTGCATATCTAAATTTGAAACAAAATCTTGCTACCCTACCTCAAAAGTTGCAATTGGCTTTACAATAACCAATACATAAATACAGGCTGGGATGACATTAGCTTTAGGAAGTAAATCCTATCTTTAGAATTATCTGCCTCAAACAGGTTTAGTGAGCCAACATTTGTTATCATTTCCACAGAATCACTGCGTGATGAAATATAAACACGTTCTACAGTCAATCCATAGAAGGAGATGGATGCTTTAGATCAGGGGTGAAATCCAGCAGGTTCTGACAGGTTCTGGAGAACCGGTAGCAGAAATTTTGAGTAGTTCGGAGAACCGGCAAATACCACCTCTGACTGGCCCCAGAGTGGGGAGGGAATAGAGATTTTGCAATATCCTTCCCCCAGGAGTGGGGAGGGAATGGGGATTTTGCAATATCCTTCCCCTGCCACGCCTACCAAGCCATGCCCACCAAGCCACACCACACCCACCAAGCCACGCCCACAGAACTGGTAGTAAAAAAATTTGGATTTCACCACTGCTTTAGATCAGTGGCCCCAATTTTTTGGGCACCAGGGACCAGTTCTGTGGAGAAAGGTTTTTCCTTTCTCCACAGTGGACTAGAGGGGGGTATGGTTTTGTGTGCTGCCTGCATCCCGCGGATGGGGCTTTGCTTGTTTGTGTGGCCCGGTTTCTGGCATGCTGTGGACCGGTGCCGGTCCATGGACTGGGGGTTGGGGACTCCTGCTTTAGATGACAAAAAGTTGGCAGAGGGATGAAGTAAAGCTGAAATTTAGAGCTGAGGAAATTTCACAGTTTAAGTGCCCTCTTCTAAGCTTGCTTCCAGCTAATGCAGTCTCCCATCCTGGATGGGGTACTCTGCTATCCAAAACGTTTTGGAACTAGCTTTGAAACAGACTCACAGCAGTCCCTATGCTGGACAGGTCCCTAGGCTATTACAACAAACTTAACACAAGAATGTCAGCATTCTCAAGCTGTGTAAAAAATAAAGGTTGTAATGATGAACTCCAAGTCGTTAAGAATCCACACACTTCAGCAGGCAAATGGAACGTAAATCACTTTTCTATGTATGCCACAACTGTCTTAACCCCTTTAAAAATGCATTTATTACACCCATCCTTTCCCCCCTTCATTTAACTAATTAAATTAATACAAAAATGGTCTTGTTGAAAACTCCAATATCTTGGTGTGCGCTCTCCTTCTCCTTCTCCTCCTTCTCTTTCTCCTCCCTCCCCCCCCCTCTCTCTGCCAAACAGGAAACAAAGGCTTTAATTCTGTCTGGTTTCATGAAGAGTTCTGTATGTCAGTAGCTGGAAGCCAGCCAGTTCCTTGGGCCAGCCACGACAGAGGTTGTTAGAGGGGAACCTTCCCTCCCAAACCCCTGAGGTTTTTTTTAAGACAAATAAATAAATATTTTGGAGCAAGCGCATCATCAGCAAAAAGAAAAGCAGCTTGTGAACCAGCTCCAAATACTCGCTCAGCGGGGAACTGGCAAAATGAAATATCAAACCTGAAAGACAAACAAACAAATGCAGAAGCAAAGTGTGGCGAACGGAAGAATGAGGATTAATTTGAGTTCAATATGGTATCTGCCACTTATCTCGAGATGCGAGGGGGTTTGCTAAAGCACACCACCTTCCATTATTCAAGGAGAAGCAAAAATTCTAATTTGCTGTGTTCCTAGAGGGCCTAGTTTAAGCTATTAAACTGACAAATATGTCCAACAGAATTCTCCTTCTCTGCTTGCTATTCCTGACCCCCCCCCCAATCCATCCCCAGGCGAGTTAAAGCAGACATTTGTTTCAGATGCTTGGCGCTGCTCACAACACACCTCTGCATCATCGAGGTTATTTGTGGAACAAAGGTGAGGTGTGCCTTTGAGGAGGTGCAAATTATTAGTGCAACGATAAGAATTAAGAGTCCCAGAATTTACCAGAGACAGGAAAATGACCCTATTTGAGGTGAATTTTTCCCTGCTCAAAAGAAGATTAGATAGGGGGAAAAAAACTCATCTGCACACAGTACTATACTGTCAATGAATATAAAACACACATAAACCTCCTCAAATGCAGAGAGAGAGAGAGAGAGAGAGAGAGAGAGAGAGAGAGAGAGAGAGAGAGAGAG
>QLTV01000641.1:586574-603537 GCA_003457575.1 Thermophis baileyi | reverse complement strand
GAGGGCAATGTGACATGGCAAGTTTGACACCTGTGATCTACTGAATCATAATATCATAATATATTACATTATTGTGTGTGTGTGTGTGTGTGTGTGTGTGTGTGTG
This sequence comes from Thermophis baileyi, assembly GCA_003457575.1. Taxonomy (NCBI): domain Eukaryota; kingdom Metazoa; phylum Chordata; class Lepidosauria; order Squamata; family Dipsadidae; genus Thermophis; species Thermophis baileyi. The sequence continues at coordinate 603,431 of QLTV01000641.1, read as the reverse complement.
TGTGTGTATTTGTCGTGAATGCGACTGGAGTGGGGCCCCTGGAGTGGGGCTGAAAGGCAAAAGGAAGCAGTATGCTCCCTCCCATATTTGGGTATACCAGGTGATCTTGAGAGAAAAAAACATTATATATAATGTTTATATATATATATATATACACACACATTATACTGCCTTTCAAATTCAGACTGTGTCAACACAGATGCATGGTCTAATACAGGAATAGAGATCAGTCACAGTTAGGGCTGGTTATTGGCTTGGCTTCTGTTATTTATTTTGCTTTTCCTGGGGATTGTTAATAGGCTTTAAACAATAAAAAAGTTGGATTACTTTTTCTTACTTTCCATTCTGCTATTTGCCTCCCTTTATATTCATTCCCTTTTTACCAGTTCCCCATCTCTCTCAGGAGCCATTCTCCACCGTTGAGTTGACTTGCTATCAACCCACCCTGGAAAGGAAAACACTCCATGACATTTGCTATTCTCATTGCCGATACCTATCCTGACTCTATTGCTTGTATTCCCAAGTCGGTGGCAGTCACTGGTTCCCCCTCCCCCCAATGGAATTGTGTGAAAAAGCCTACAGACTGTATAGGTTGAGGTTATTGATGGCCAGTATTGGATGTGCTTCAAGACGGTACAGCTAATGAGAACTTAAAGGCTAGGACAAGGTAAGGACAGCATCAAGGGACAAGTGGAAAATAAATATTGTCAGGGCACCTTTGTGCCACGGTTAAATGCATGGAGACAGAGCCATGGAATAAAAATGCTGCTGACATTGAGCAGCAAAGAAGAGAAATTTTGGGAAAGACTGAAAAGAAAATCATGTTAAATAGAAAAGGACTAACCACAACCATGAAATTTCAACATAATAATCATTCTTTAGCCTTCTAAGAAAATCAGCATTCAGTGCTTCTGGCTGTACTGTAGCTCAGGGGTCTCCAACCTTGGCAACTTTAAGCCTGGAGGACTTCAACTCCCAGAATTCCCCAGCCAGCAAAGTCCACCAGGCTTAAAGTTGCCAAGGTTGGAGACCCCTGCTATAGCTTACACCGGCTTTTTGTGTGTCTTTTCCTTAACAAAGGAGAAAAATATCCTACATTTTAAAACTATCTGGAGCTAAGTAGAAAAATACATGGGCAATGCAGGTAGTCCTCGACTTACAATCACAATTGAGCCCAACGGTTCCGTTGCTAAGCCAGACAGTTATTAAGTGAGTTTTGCTCCATTTTATGACCTTTTCTTGACACTGTTGTTAAGTGAATCACTGCAGTTGTTAAGTGAGTAACACAATAGTTAAATGAATCTGGCTTCCCCGTTGACTTTGCTTGCCAGAAAGTCACAAAAGTGGATCACATGATCCCAGGACACCGCAACCATCATAAGTATGAATCAGTTGCCAAGCCATCTGAATTTTGATCACATGACCATGGAAATGCTACAAGGGTCCTAAGTTGTTGTGACCCAGCGCGGCAAGCCCCCAGGAAATGACACACACACACTGTTTTCCAAAACAAAAGAAGGCTTTACCACTAATAAATGCTTAGTAATAAGTTGATTACAGGGTTTATACCAAAGTTCTTGTTGCAAATCACAGAACACTTTGGCCGGGATTCCAAATACAAAAAACACAAACAGGTCATTAAGTCCATAAATTCCTCACTTGCTGGAATTGGCCGAGAGCCCGGACTGGAGTTAGTCCAACTGATATCACCAAAGTTCAAACAGCAGCCAGGTAAAATACGTGCGTTGTTTCCAGCAAGAGTTTCCGTTGTGATTCAACCTTATATAGTCTTAGGGCGTGGCCCCTCTGCCTGCAGGTTTACATGTGAGGAGACCTCCTTCTACAGAGCCACTCTTGCCGGCTAACTGCCCTGCGTGCCCTAGCATCAATCAGAGGCTCCTCCTCTTCACTGGAGTCACTTAACTCCTGCTGGGGAGGTGCAGAAGGCACTGGTTGAGTATCGTCCTCTGGCCCTGCGTCCTCCTTGGCCTCGGACTCAGGTGCCGGAGATACAGATCTCGCCACCCCATGGTCGGTTCTTGGTCTTCCGGATCCATGAGCAGCTGCACGGGACTTGGGCAAGCCTCAACATAAGTGTGAAAAAAGATCACAAGTCACTTTTCAGTGGCATTGCAACGTCAGTCACTTCAGTCAGTAACACTCACTAAATGAACTGTTGTAAGTTGAGGGCTATGTATCATAAGTACACCAGGTAGTCATTACCAAAGGCACCCCATCCCTTCCTCTCCCAACACAACTGCAATATGCAGAAGATATTTATCATTTTTAAGCAGAGTATCTCCAATATTTGTATTTCCAATATTTGAGAGGCTTCTACAAAGACGAGGGAATCAAACTATTTTCCAAAGCACCAAAAGGCAAGATGAGAAACAATGATTGGAAACTAACCAAGGAGAGAAGCAACCTAGAACTAACGAGGAATTTCCTAATGGTAAGAGCAATCGACCAATGGAACAGGTTGCCTTCAGAGGTTGTGGGTGCTTCATCACTGGAGGCTTTCAAGAAGAGACTGGCCAACCATTTGTCTGAAATGGTATAGGGTCTCCTGCTCGAGCAGGGGGTTGGACTAGAAGACCTCCGAGGTCCCTTCCAACTCTATTATTCTATGTTCAGAATGGCACTCAAATTATACTTCTACTGTTTTTGCAAAGGTGACTATTAAAAGACAAATTGGCTGGGGGAGTAAAAATAAATAGGGAGAGAGAGAAGGAAAGAAAACGTTATAGGAGCCCCTCCTCTTGATGAAAAGAAAAAAAACTTTGAGAGCATCCTGCACTGCAGGTGCTATTTCTCAATCCTTCGCATAAAAGCGCTGACTTTGTTTTCACTTCTAAAAATAAAGGGTTGGCGACTTGAGAAGATCAAACAGGGACAGTCTTTCTTCTCACTAACTCACAGCATTGAACAACTCGCGTCCCCCTACCGAGAAAGTGTGCCGGCAGAATCGGAGCAATTGACTTAAGCCTAAAATGAAAAGGCCCCCCATCTGGAAGAGGCGGTGTGTGTACAGCGCTCATCTGAGGGCCTGTTTTTGCAGTAATAGGCCACTCTACGCAGAGACCGCTCTGCCTCGTGCCACATTGTGCAACAATGGAACTTCGTGGCTCCCACCCCAACAATGCCTTCCAAAGTCACAGCCTGCCGGGATCCCAACTCGACAAGATCATAGACTAGAGATGGTGCACTAAGCCCCTCAAAGGGTACAATTAATTCTGAGTGAAAAGCTTTCCGTAATTCACACAGAGATAAAAGCAGAACTATCCCCAGGAATATCAACCTGGATGGGGGGGAAATGGTCTTTCTGTAGAGCAAAGTCCAAACAGAAATGGTTATGGGGAAGGAAACAATATGGTGACCTACCTTGAGAAAACCTTGGCTGCATTCCAGCTATCTTACCAGCTTTACTAAGAAGCCAGATTGTTCACTTAAGTACCCTCTAGTGTAAGAACTGTATTTGGTATTAATTCTCCATGGAGTCTCTGTCCCAACATTCTGAAAGAAGTTGGGATTCAGGCTCTGGTGGGATGGGATGGGCAGAGAAAACTCAACCTGTGCCCCAACAGCTTCCTTCTTTAGAAAGAAGTATTTGAAGCTATCAACACTGGAGGATGAAGAAGGGGGCTGCAAAAAGCTTTCTATGTGAGATTGGAGAGAGAGAGAGAGAGAGGGAGGGAGGGAGGGAGGGAGAGAGGGAGGGAGAGAGAGAGGGAGAGGGAGAGAGAGAGAGAAAGAGAGAGGGAGGGAGGGAGGGAGAGAGAGAGAGAGAGAGAGAGAGAGAGAGAGAGAGAGAGAGAGAGAGAGAGAGAGAGAGAGAGAGAGAGAGAGAGAGAGAGAGAGAAAGCGAGTTGGGTAGGGAAGGAGAGGAAGAGAACACGACAATCTAACAAAATCTAAAAAAAAGAGAAAAAGAGAGAAAGAGAGAGAGAAAGAGAGAGAGAGAGAGAGAGAGAGAGAGAGAGAGAGAGAGAGAGAGAGAGAGAGAGAGAGCAATCACATCATAAATGTATAATATCTGATAGCAGGGAGCATTTCCTAATGGAGAGGACTATTATTAGATGGTGGAATTGGCCACCCAAGAAAAAGAGTGAGAACCCTGTTGCTAAAGAAATAGGGCATCAAGGTCTACAGTACTTCGAGCTATAAGAAAATTAAACACTATGAGCGGGGATTAGGAATTTTTTTCTCTTTCTGATTTGTCTCCTTCATCTCTTGCAATGTCTTGATCACAAGATAGCTGGGTTTGCACAACAGACCAAAATGAGGGTGAGTACGTAATAGTGGAGTAGGGTGTGTACCTTCAATCATGTCTAATATCATTTTGTTGCTTGTGCACAGCATGCTGAAGTGAGCACAGCCGCTGCATTGTTAGTGTGGGTTTAGCACATTGTGTGAAGTGTCAGGCACAAAAAAATCAGGATCTTTTGTAAAGTGGTAGTATAAAAGATTTATTCAAACCTATACACAAGAATCTAGTCAACTAATTAAATTGATGCTAGGTGAGAATCAATGGAATTCAAGGGAGGCTGAAATTGGATCTCTTGCGGTAATGCAAGGACTCTAAACTAATGATGCATTTAACTCCACCCTTCAACTCTGCCGGCTCTTCTCCTACATGAAGTCAACCATTGGGGGAGATTGTCATTTTATAAACCCCAGGTTTTCTTCCATTGAAACTAGGATGCAACCTAAAGGAAATCTGCAAGATTCAGTGGTTGGCACATTTAATTCAAATGGCTGATTGCTAATCATATTGGTTACCCCAAAATGACAAGTCTGGGCATAATGTTTACATCTCTAGAAATGTTTTCTGTGCCTTTGCTGAAGAGAATGTTATGGAAGTTTTCATTGTTGCTTTATCTACCTGAAGGATGTGTGGTTTCCTTGACTGATTCTATTCACTCATTTTATCAGATGCCTTTGTAATTCCAGGTGCTCAAGGTCATAGATAAAAATCCAACTAACACATTAAAAACAATCCAACCAGGGGTGGGTTCCACTTACCTTCCTTACTGGTTCGCATCGCGACGGAAGTTGTAACTTCGAACGGTCACTAAATGAACTGTTGTAAGTCGAGGACTACCTGTATGCAAACTGAAGCAGTCTTCAACAAAGGGCATTCAAGAACTGCTGCTGAGACTACAAAAATCAAGATAATCGTTCTAAATCACCTAGTCCTGTTTAAATGTAACTTACCAAAGCTAAAGGTTCAGACTTCCTTTTTCCTACTAGTCCCAGGACCAATAGAATCCATGTTTGCAAATGCTATTTGAAAATGGAAAAAGAAAGAGAAAGAAAGAAAGAATTCCAGTTGGGATATAAAATTCAAAGCAATTGTTAAACGTATATTTAAACATCTCTCTCTGTCTCTCTCTCTTTCTCTCTGCTATCAACACCCATATTGTTTCAGAACTGACCAAGATAATGACATTTTTCTCCCTGAGCACTCCGGCCACTATATTTTGTGAGTTCTGCTTTACGGCAAACCTTTTTAGATTGCAAATGTAGTGAGTTTCGTTCATAACTTAGAGGGAAGGCAAAAACTCGGTCAGGACCTGGCGGGGGTATTAAATGTTTAAGCATCACCCTCCTATCAGTATTGTATTGTACAAAACGAAAAGCTCAGGAAGGCAACCGAAGTGATTATGTAAGAGAAAGGACAGCATGCTTAGTTCCTGATCCAAGAAGTAAGCTGAGTCTCAGCCATTACTTATTCAAGGTCAGCTCCACCTTGCTGTCTCCAGTTGTGTTAAGACAGACACTCCAAAAACTCCCAGCCAGCATGAGAACCAATGAGTGTCAGGTTAGCAAAAGCAGCTCAATCTTGTTTTAGAACTTTACTCACTTCAAAATTGCCATCAATAAGAAAAGCCAAAAATGCTTTACTTGATATTGGCTTAGCCTGTGTGAGTCCAGCCACTGTGGTTTGTAAATGAATGTTGACCAGACTCAACCAAACTGAATTATTCAATAAGCCATGGTCAGACCATGTCTTAAAATAATGAGTGAACCCAGCCCATATACAGAGGGAATCTCTTCCAAGAACACAATCTAAGCATCACTTTGTCAGCAAACTCATACTGGAAGACAACTACATAACCAATTACTCATATATAAGAGCTAGAATCAAAACAGCCGCATGATCGATCGATAGACATTTCCAATTCAATTTCCAAAGTCTTTAGGAAGAGCTGAGAAGATTCTTCCCTGCCTGTTGAGATACAATGATTTGACTAATAATAGCTTATTGAAGGACCCCCCAATCACCTGAATTCGTACAACACATTAGATTAGATTATAAAACACATTAGATTATAAAGCAGTTAGAACAATCAGTGGAATGTTGGTGCTCCAACACTGGAGGTTTTTAAGAAGAGATTGGACATTACATCCATTTGTCTGAAATCGTATAGGGTTTCCTGCTTGAACAGGGGGTTGGACTAGAAGACCTCCAAGACCCCTGTTTTTCTGTTATTCAAAACAATATCGAAACAATCAGATTTGCACAATACATTAAGCTGATCCACAATGAAACAAACTGCAGTGGGCTTTAGTGGGATATGGGCCCATATAAAGCCAGCATCCAAACACTGCTGAGTTATTAGCAGCAGTGATTAGTAATAAAGCTAATATTGATGGTTTACCATTCTTGCAAAGATTCTTTTCTTATCTGATACACTACCACATTAAGAAAGTAATTTGAACCTACAAACATGAAAATAAATTATTGTTGGAAGATGCAAAGGTCCGATAATGTTATCTGTGTTCAACAATCACAGGCAATGAAAACATAAAGTGCATTTTTGGAATAAAATTTAAATATCAAGTTAAATCAATTAATATTAAGTCCGATTCACTGATTGTCAGTTCCTGGTCTCTCAAGAGACATAAAAGAAGAGATGGAAATTCCTGCCAATGTTGTGTAATAAGTTTGGACTATGAGCATCTTCCCCTTCCTGGATTGCCATCATACGCTAGATCATGAAGAAAGCTAGGGAGTTCAGAAAAACATCTACTTCTGCTTCATTGACTATGCTAAAGCTTTTGATTGTGTGGATCACAACAAATTGTGGCAAGTTCTTAAAGAGATGGGAGTACCAGACCATCTTATTTGTCTCTTGAGAAACCTATATGCGGGTCAAGAAGCAACAGTGAGAACTGGACACAGAACCACTGATTGGTTCAAAATTGGGAAAGGAGTCCGGCAAGGCTGTATACTGTCGCCCTGCCTATTTAACATATATGCAGAGCACATCATGAGAAAGGCGGGGCTAGATGAATCAAAAGTTGGAATTAAGATTGCCGGGAGAAATATTAACAACCTCAGATATGCAGATGATACCACTCTAATGGCAGAAAGTGAAGAGGAACTAAAGAGCCTCTTGATGACAAATCTAGACAGATTTGTCTAGAGACATCACCTTGCCGACAAAGGTCCATATATGGTTTTCCCAGTAGTAATGTATGGCTATGACAGTTGGACCATAAGGAAGGCTGAGCGCCAAAGAATTGAGGCCTTTGAACTATGCTGCTGGAGAAGCCTCCTGCGAGTCCCTTGGACTGCAAGGCGATCAAACCGGTCAGTCCTAGAGGAGCTCAACCCTGACTGCTCTTCAGAAGGCCAGATCCTGAAGATGAAACTGAAATACTTTGGCCACCTAATGAGAAGGAAGGACTCACTGGAGAAGAGCCTAATGCTGGGAACGATTGAGGGCAAAAAGAAGAAGGGGACGACAGAGAATGAGGTGGCTGGATGGAGTCACTGAAGCAGTTGGCGTGAGCTTAAATGGACTCCAGAGGATGGTAGAGGACAGGAAGGCCTGGAGGAATGTTGTCCATGGGGTCGCGATGGGTCGGACACGACTTCCCAACTAACAACAGCAAAAGAGCATCTTATTTAAATCCAAATAATTTTTCCTCTCCTTCTGTACTCTTCTAAACTACACTTTTGCCACACAAATCTCTTGCTCTTTGCAAACAGGTTTTAAAAATGCATTTAAAATTTTCTTTTAAAAAAAATAGCCCTAAATGGCACTAAAACAATGTCTTTCAAGAACAGTTCACAAACAAAAATTTGTGAACAGGGAAAGCAGCTCAGCTGACAAAATGTTCCAGGTTTTTTTTTTTTTTAATGCTGCTAAATTAATCACTGCGGTTAGGGAGTTGGAGCTGCTGTTAGCTAGAAAGCAACCAACATACAAAATGTACTAGATGAAATTTCCCAGATTTTTTCTGCACGAATGAAGTCACACTGGTAAGAAAATATATAAGGAGAATAACTGTCCATTGTGAACATTTGGTATGCATTTCTGTCCAGAGAAGGAATTGGATTAAAACAGCTTATACCAGTGCTTCTCAACCTTAGCAACTTGAAGATCTCAATTCCCAGAATCTACAAGTAGTCCTCGACTTATGACCACAACCGAGCCCAAAATTTATGTTGCTAAGTGAAACGTTAGTAAAGTGAGTTTTGCTCCATTTTACCACCTTTCTTGCGACAGTTGTGAAGTGAATCACTGCAGTTGTTAAGTTAGTAACACGGTTGTTAAGTGAATCTGGTTTCCCCATTGACTTTGCTTGTCAGAAAGTTGCAAAAGCTGCTCACGTGACCCCAGGACACTGCAGCCATCATAAATATGAGTCAGTCGCCAAGTGTCTGAATTTTGTTCACATGACCACAGGAATGCTACAATGGTCGTAAGTCTTAAAAATGGTCATAAGTCACTTTTTTCAGTGTGCCGTGGTAACTTTGAATGGTCACTGACACTAAGTGAACTGTTGTAAGTTGAGGACTACCTATACTGGCTTGTGGATTCTGGGAGTTGAAGTCCACAAATCTTCAAGTTGCTACAGTTGAGAATCACTGGTCTCAATGATCCTATTTGACAAGAAGAGGAATTATTATGTTTGGTTTCATAGTCAGCCGGATGTTTAGACTGGATTTGTCATTTCTGTCCACCTATCGAGTCCTCCCCAAGGATCTAGGATAGAAAGATGGTGTTGTCTGATGGTGCTAAATGTATTGTTGCAGGATACTTCTTTACTTGTTCTGAATAAAACTTGCTTTTGCAATTGACTGATGGTGAAGTTCAAGTGAAGCTCCAGACCAGGGATCCTCAAACTTGGCAACTTTAAGACTTGCTATGCTGGCTGGAGAATTCTGGGAGTTGAAGTCCACAAGTCTTAAAGTTGCCAAGTTTGAAGACCTCTGCTCAAGACGTTCTAGAATTGCATCCAAGGTGCCTATTACCATTGGTACTATATTTGCTTTCTTTTCCCCCAACTCTTCCATTTCTACTTCATGTTTTGTGATTTTATGCAGTTGTCTTCTATTCTGCTGTCTCCAAGTTTTCCAATATCCAGCATCCAGACTTTTACCAACAGAAAATTTTTGATTCAATTGTGGTTATAAATCGAGGACTACCTGTACATACACATATGCACATTCCACTAAGAGACGCAAAGCGATTTCACAGGGTTTTATTTGTCACATGCATTAAGAAGTGACATCTCTCATTTTCACAAACTGAGGTGCTTGAATTTCCTCCCCACCTTTTCTCTCCTCTGGATTTATTGCTTAGGAGCATTAAAATGTCTGAAACAGTTTACATCCACCGTCACAGTGGGAATTTGCTGGGGGATAAAGAAGCTTGTAATTGTGATTCTAAAACCACCCCTGTATGCTTATAGTAGCGTTTTTTAAAAAAGAAAACATCTTAAGGGCTTTACTAAGCTATAAAGTGCCTTCGAACAAACTTAAAAATAATATATCTTTAAAAGGATGGGGAGAGAGATTAATCTCCCGGTAAGTTATAGAGAGGGGATTATCCACTACTGATAGTTGTAATGCAAAATTCTCATACCTAATACCAGGAAAATGAAATATAAATTTAGAAGGGACTAAGAGAATATCTCCCAAATAAAGAGAGAATGAGCTGTGGTTTGCTGAGTGGTTCCTTCCACAAACATAAAAGCGATTGTCTTCTTCAATATTACAATTGACTGTGAGAAGCATTTCACTTAACTTTTGGTGAGCATACCAAAGCTTCACACTTTTTAAATCTTGTCACACATTATAGGAAATAATAGCTATGGTTAATGATCCGTAGATTTGGTAGATCTATCATAGATCTGCAAATTATTGTTGCAAAAATTCAAACAACCACGATACACTACATGGAAGCAAAAATACAGATGCTCCTCGTCTTATGACTAGTTGCTTAGTGACCATTCAAAGTTACGACGGACTCCTCAAAAGGTACTTATGAACCAATTTCAAAATTTTGATAGGCACCCCTGCATCAGGGGTGGGTTCTGGATCCTTTTGCTGCCAGTTCGCTCAGGGTCGCGCCGTGCGGGCGCGCATGCTTTGCGCACGTGCGCGCCCCCGCAGCAATAAAAAATAGCTTCTGCGCATGCACAGAAGCAAAATCCAAAATGGCGGCGCCCACGGAGACACCAAAAGAACCGGTTCCGTGACATCATCGCCGGTTTACTAACGGTTCTAAAGAACCGGTTAGAACCGGTAGGAACCCACCTCTGCCCTGCATGGTCATGTGATCACATTTTTATAGCCACTTGCAACATCTCACAGACACATGACCAAGAATGTTGATATTTTTTGCTGGTTTCTGGGCTTTTACTCCAATTTCTGGCAAAAAATGCCCATTGGATAAAATTGATTCGCTTAAATGACTGTAGCATTGGCTTAACAACTGCCACAAAAGAAGTCATAAATTTGGGTCCAGTCACATGGTAACCTGCTTAACAACTGCAAGGACTTATGACTTATAATTCCAGGCTTAATTATGGCAGTAAGTCAAGATCTACCTTTAAAAGAAGGGTTAGAAAACTCACTCTTTGCCATTACTTAGAGGGCATTCAGATGTTTGCAGGAGAATGAATCCCAACGGTGCTTTTTCAAAAGGCAACTGGACTTTGTTTTTCCTTGAAGGTGCTTCGCTTCTCCTTCAAGAAAATTCTGAAGTTCTGAAGAAGCTTCTTGGATGAAAAGTGAAACATCTTCAAGGAAAAACAAAGTCCACTTGTGTTAAGTAGGGTGAATGGAAGAGGCAGACAAAAGTGGCTTCAAAACAACAGCTCTTTATTGGGCAAGTATTTACAATCCAGCAAAAGCCCTGTCTGACAGCTAGCCCTTTTATAGGGAGCTGTCAGACAGACTAGCCAATCAGCAGTCAGTATTTTTCCCTCCAGAATGGAGGACCTGACTGAAGCCTATGTGCTTCAGTCCTAGAATGTAACAACTTGCCTTTTGAAAAAGCATCTTTGGGACAACCATGACCTGGATGACTGAAAATCTCCACAGACAAAGAGGGGAACGCATGCAACTTTAGGCTATGTTGAGGGAGAGAGATTGCTTGCAATTCACCCAGTGAACTTCCATATTGAGGATGGACATGATCCTGGGTTTCCCTTCTTCTCCTACCACACCACAATATTAGAGCATCTCCAGATACATACCAGCTGATTGAATCTAGACCAGCAATAGGTGCATGTTCAAATAAGTGACATCTCTAGTTAAAAAAGCGCAATCAAGAAGCAAGACAGAGAATTAGAAATCTGCCACCTTGAAGATTTTTTAATATTGCTTCTCCCTGCCGTCGCATGCAACTTTTGATAAAAGTCAAAATTTCACTTGCATCTAACCTTTCCCAACTTGGCCAATTTCCCATCACAGCAGGTAAGCGGTAAAAAGATTTGAGCTCAAAATCATGTTCAAATCTTTAATTCTGAATGTTGTAAGACTCTCTTCCATTAATAAGCTTCAAGATGAAAATAATTATGGGTCAGTTTTTAAGTTAAGCTGCTGCAATTTTAAGCATGACCCAAGAGGTTCTTCAAACATGCTTTGGTAAAGCATTTTTAAACTGTGAAACAAACTCCCTTATTTTAACTATCTATTTATTTGTTTGTTTGTAAAATTTATTAGCCGCCCATCTTATTGTGTGGTAACTCTGAGTGGCTTACAATATTAAGATATTCAAAGATATTAAAAATACATCTAAAAATAATCCATGACATTTTGATTCATTAATATTGTATAGAGAAGGCGGGGAAGCAACAGATTGCATGATGGTTTGTTTTTTCAAAGTGGATTTCATTTCTTTTCTTCTTGTTCCTTTCTTTTGGCAAGACAAAGCATTATGTTGTGACTGGGGGAAATGTGAACAGAGGTCACACTTGCTGGCAAAAATAGATTTTTGTTTAGTTTTGTTTTTAAAGGCTTCATAACACCTTATTAAAGTTGAAAGCTATACACATAAAATTACTAGAGGTACTTGTATCCACTGAAGTTGTATTTCATCGCAGCAGCTCAGGAGTAAGAGTAGGAGTAGGAGGAAGAAGAAGAAGAAGAAGAAGAAGAAGAAGAAGAAGAAGAAGAAGAGGAAGAGGAAGAGGAAGAAGAAGAGGAAGAGGAAGAGGAAGAGGAAGAAGAAGCAGCTACTTCAGGCTTTGTTTGCCAAGATCTTTTCTCTGAGTTTCTGCAGTACCAGAAAAGCTACATCCACCACCTACTTTCAGATGTTAGAGTGCATTTTACTTGAGAGCTGACAATAAATTATAGGAAAACACACCTCTCAACAATAGCAATAGCACTTAGACTTATATACCGCTTTACAGTGCTTTACAGCCCTCTCTAAGCGGTTCACAGAGTCAGCATATTGCCCCCAACAATCTGGGTCCTCATTTTACCCACCTCGGAAGGATGGAAGGCTGAGTCAACCTTGAGCCGGTGAGATTTGAACCGCCGAACTGCAGCTAGCAGTCAGCTGAAGTAGCCTGCAGTGCTGCACTCTAACCACTGCGCCAGCTTGGCTCTTAACAGACTGTTGTTATGATAAATTTGAAGGAGATCTGGCAAGTCCCTTTACAAATCACTTCCTCCCCTCCTCCCACGTTTTAATAAACCTGATGGTCATAAAAAGAGTATTCCTTAATGACCAATCTTCTTAGGAAGAAATCATCTCCTGCAGTTCAGGAGTTCAGAATCAGCTTCCCTGTCCAAGGATGGAGAAATTACAATCACAATAGTTTTAGACTCCCAACAGATGGACATATCCTAACTGCAAGTGCCTTCAAACCTTCCCTACTTCTACCGCAAGACATGGCCTTCAAGTGACATCCTAAGTAGGATGGTAGAGCCAAGAGCAAGCCAAGGTGTAGAAGAAAAATGACATTTGATTTCATTCAAATCACACAGTATTATTTAAATACAATTCATATATATTTTTCTCATACATCTAATGTCTAACACACAAAAAATCATCATTCTGTGGCATATGTGATTGGGGAGTCTTCTTCTGGTGCAGTGTTTCTCAACGTTAGCAACTTTAAGATGTGCAGACTTAAATTCCCATAGGGCTGGAAAGGACCTTGGAGGTCTTCTAGTCTAACATCCTGCCAAGCAGGAGACCTTATATCATCACAGACAAATGGTTGTCCAATCCTTTCTTGAAAACCTCCAGAGATGGTGCACCCATAACTCCAGGAAGCAACCTGTTCCATTGGTTAATTGTTCTCACTGTCAGGAAGTTCCTTTTTAGTTCAACCCCCAGAGTCTGTTGGCTGGGAAATTCTTGGAGGTAAAGTCTGCACATCTTAAAGTTGCCAAGTTTGAAAAACACTTTTCTAGTGGATATAGATTTGAATCTTTCTGTTTTCCGATTCTTCTGCAATAAAAAAAAAAAAGGACTATTCCCTTTCCATTGCCACACCGAGATCTTTTATGCCCTTTGTGCGTTATCACTATGATGTTTTCATGGATGTGTCTGGGGAATGCAGTACAGCATAAGAATATTGGATTTTGTAGCAGCTGTGCAAACAGAAGAAAATAAGCACTGGTGATATAATAGGGATTTAAAGCAAGGATTCAGTTCCAAGTCAGTTTGCTTCAGTACGATTTGGGGCCACATAACCTGCTGGCCATTGGTTGCCTTTTCTTTTCTTTTTAAAGTCCTGCTGCATGAAGTTCTTAGCCTAGGTTTAGCAACTGCTTGTCCACTGCTCAGCTTTTGAAAGATAGTAGAATCCCAGGGTCAGGGCCTATAACAGTCTCCCTATTTATGCTTTCCTCACAATGGCCTTAAATTAGAGGGCTCTTCTCGTGACATTCTTAAGCACAAATGTACCACTGGGAATGTCAGAAAAGTGAAGTTTCAAGGCTGTCTGAATACAATGTCCTGAGATAATTTTCCTTCAGGGATGATCTTTTAAGCCAAGCATAACCAATAGTTAGGGTTCCAAAATTCATGATCTACAGCCAAGTACAAAATAAAGCATACCATGAAATACATCCTAGAAGGAGACTACCACTCAGATTTAGCCAATTCATCCTTGGCTTCTCCGGACAGCAGGGGTGGGTTCCTCCTGGTTCGGACCGGTTCGCCTGACCCGGTAGCGGCCCCCTGGTGATGTCACAATGATGTCACCGAACCGGATTGGTCGGTGCCAGTCCGTGGGCGCCGCAATCTTTTTTTAAAAAAAAATTTCGAATTTTTTTTAATTTTTTTTTTAAAAAAAATTTTCTTCTGAGCATGCGCAGAAGCCAAGTTCCGGCACTGTGCATGCAGTCGCCATCTTGTTTTTGGATTTATTTTTAATCCCCCCCCCCTTCTGAGCATGTGCAGAAGCTGAGTTCCGGCACTGTGCATGCGGTCGCCATCTTTTTTTCGGCTTTGTTTTTGTTTTTGTGGATTTTTTGTTACTGCGCATGCGCGCATGCCCACGAGGCGCCCCCAGGCGGCGTGGGAGGGAGCGAAGCGGCAGCGAGGTAAGTTGGAACCCACCCCTGCTGGACAGCCTTTAATCCTTCAAAGACAAGCATCAGCCACATAGTCATATGAATTTTTAGTAGACTCCATGTAGGGATTTCGATAATCTCACAGACTCAAGCTGACATAAAATCTTCCCTGACAAAGAACTCCATTAACATGATCCCACGAATTAGTTATAGGGTCCAAATTAGTTATGAGTTCCAGATTGAAAAACAGCACTTAAAAAAAAAAATCAGAGATCACAAATGACCATCAAGTTACCAGATTCTAAGACAAATTTGGGGATTGATTTAGAAAAGTGGCTTTTCATTAGAACCTAAGGGTGAATGAGATTCTTTTATTTAGCTATATCTGACTGCAATTGTAGAACACAGCATATTTTGAACTAATATATTTAACTTAAATCTTTGAAGAGATTATCTGGCAGAGACAATCGCTCGAGGCATCCTACAGACTCTGAGACAATTTACAGTTCATCATCCAATTAAGGTATTATCCTTGGAAATCATACTCATTTGGCGATCCATAGAAATACAACTCACAACTGAGAAAGGCCTCCAAATGGCTTCTCTATTGACCCTCTCCCTTTGAACTCAATAGGCAGATTATTGAATAATTCCAGGAATTTATTCAATGTATTCAATTCATAAACTTATATCATGCTCAGGTCATAAACATGAGAGATTCTCTGAATTAGCTCAATGAAAATGAGACACAACATTTTTACAACAGTCACATTCAGTCCCAACTGATGGAGATACAGTAGAATAAAAACACATGATCAAAAATCAAAAATCAATTATACATATAAAAGCAGTTGCTTGTGTTTTTCACTTCTTGAAGATCAATTCCATCCAACAGCTTTCTCAACCTTCCCCTTCCTCTCAACCTTTCACTCTTCTTTCATATTTGTTTTACACTATGAAACTCATTCATTCTCTTATGACTAAACCACCTCGATGTATTTTTTTGTATAGAGGACACTGATTTTGTATACAGTCTGCATCAATTCAGCTTTCATTCATTCTCAACTCTCCCTTCTTGTTTGATGACAAACAGTTGTCTGGCGCAAAGAATCAGGACTATTCGTGAAGTTGAAGCATGAAGAATTATTCAAGCCTATACACAAGAATGTGGTCAACTAAAGTTCAACACTAAATTGGCACCAGATAAAGAGGATGGACCGCTTGTGGGAACGCAAGCACTCTAAACTGCCCCCCAATTCTGCTTGATCTTCTACACAGTTCTCATCCCATATTTTTGCAACATATTTTTAAGTTTGTCCTGACATACCAAACTCTATCACATAATAGTTAGAATCACATTCTTATACCCAGTCATTTTTGCTTCGTTTTGAATTCCTCACAGCAAACTACCTGAGCTGCTATTTTATACCAACATGTGTGTCAAGCATGGGGGAAATCAGGAGATTCAGGCAGTTCAAATGAGTATAAAGATTTATTACAAGCTTAAGCTTTCTACAAGAATCGGACCAACTAGCGGTCAATGGAAATGAGCAGGAGATAAGAAAGACATTCAAGGTGAGCTGGACTTAGATCTCTTGAGGATGCACAGGGACTTGTGACTTATGATCCTGATCATCCCCTATATTATGCATGCCTTTGAATTTAGTTAATACTTAACCAAGGGTTAGGGTTAGGGTTAACCCTAACCTTCATCTCAGTTTTCACCACTTATGTTTAACTAGGAATTGTTTGCTCTGTTTTCCTTGTCGGATGCAACTATATTGGATACATTAATTTTCAAGTCCATACTCCTCATTGTGTCATACAATCTAATGCTTACTGCAAATTGCTCGAGTCCTTGGCCACCAGTGTGGCACAGTTGTCTTCTAAAAGTACAAATATATTCACACCCCCATCAACACACCTGCAGTTGGATATAAATAAAATAATCATAAAATGGACCTGAAAAGCTGCCAAGCCACCTTTTTTTCTTTGAGGATCTAGCTATAGAATGTTATGTGAGCTAAACATGGGACATCAGGAGCCAGAATGAGTTTAAATTTTTTCCTGCTTATAGG
>QLTV01000641.1:570147-586156 GCA_003457575.1 Thermophis baileyi | reverse complement strand
CTCCTCCTCCTCCTCCTCCTCCTCCTCCTCCTTCTGAATTTGCAAAAACATTTCAGTTGAGCTTCCTATTAATTGGCTTAGCTGCTGAATAAAAACAGGATTCAGGAAGACTGCAAAGATTCAGTATGGAGTTAACCTAAACTGCAAAATACTCAGCAAGCAACATCAAAGAATAAAGTAGTCAATTTATTATCTCCAGATCTAGAGGTACATGGAGACAGGGGCAGTAAATATTTTGCCCCAAAGTCATTTAATAAATAAAGTTATTCTCCATGGTGATAATTTGTTATGGTTCCCTGACATTTTCAAGAGAAGATTCTATTGTTTAAGACCAACAGATGTACACAAATGAATAAATAAAACTGCTAGTTTAGGGGATTTGCAAGTTCCTCTTAAGGAAACATCTTCTAAATATATGTTAAAAGGGGGGTGGTGGGGGGAGTAGGAGGAGGAAGAGGAGGGAAGCACGATTGCAACCAGCTCTTCCTGAATTAAATAGGAAGCATGGCTAACTCCAAAGGGTAGAAGATGCCAAAAAGCCTTACATGCCGTCAGCTCAGGAGAGACAGCTGCTGATGGGGAACAAACTTCAGCTTGCATGAACAAATTCAGATATAAAAACAGGTCTTGTTTGCAGCTGCTTTCCTGCAGCTGCCAAGTTGTTGTATCAATTCCAATATTTACCTTCAAAGCCTGGTGATAATTTTAGATCACAAATATATCAGGGTAAAATTAAGATAATTCAAAATGCCTTCCCCTCCTTCCCCTGGGAAAGAAGCAAAGCCAGCTCCAAACTGCTCCCTAAAACCAGCTGGATCTACAGATATGTAAGTCGTAGTTAAACTATGGCATGTTGAGCAAATCTTAATTGGCTGGACTTATATGATGCATCCAGTCATAAAGTTATATAAAGTTCAATTTGTTCAGTGATCGCAAAAAAAAAAACCCTAATGTGAAGCAAAAAAATGGTATTGCATAGAATACCTTGTGGATTCAGTCAATGGATAAGTTAAATGCAATACCCATCAAGAGGATAATGGAGAAATAAAGGAAGACACCACAACAGCCAAAACTGACAGCCAAAATTGGAACGTACACTTTTCCAATCAAGAAAGGACCTGCATAGGAAATAACGGGGTTGGTACCACAAAAGCACAAAGATCGTGGTCTTCTACGGCTCATGGTCAAAGAAAAGGCCATGCTGAACATGGATCCAGGTAGCCCCATTGCCCAATTATATCAAGGAAAGATGTTGTTTTTCATACCATTAATCAGTGGAGTCCATTAAGGTGGAAATAAGGGATAGAATTAATCTCTAGCACCTTGTGTGCGCCTGGCATGTGACATTTCTTCCATTGATTCACAATGAAGGTTGCCATCTGCTGGATCATAATAGCTATTTCCAGGCTATTGAGGACAATAATAAAATGTGGAGTTTTCCCTTCTTGTCACTTGCATCACATACTTTCTTTCACCAGTGGAAAAAGGGATCTCTTATCTTTGCAAAATTAGGTTGTCCTTTCAAGGGACCTCAAGGAACAGTCTGCAGAATTTCCCATGGTCCACTTTACCATGACCAGGAAACTGTCATTAATTCTGTCTATGGAGGTTATGTTTGTCCCAAAGGTGCTTTTCCAAAAGGCAACTGGATTTTCTTGGTTTTTTCTTTGAAAATGTTTCGCTTCTCACCCAAGAAAAAGCTAAACTGAAGAAAGATCTTGGATGAGAAGCAAAACCAAGAAAGTCCAATTGCCTTTTGGAAAAGCACCTTTGGGACTGTCCCTAATTCTATGAACCCTCTTTGCTTCATAGTCTATTCATTCTGCCTGCCAAATTCCTTGGCTACTTGAGGAATCCAATCCAAACGATATTATCAACTAGGACGGGAAGGAGGCTGATACTTAACAGGTTCAGAATTACACAGAGGAGGAACGTAACCTGGATCTGCCGCAGATCTCTGGAAGATCCCTTTTCTGAAGCTGCTGCTTACAAGGAACAAAAACTTCACCATCCCCCATGCATACAGTTACACAAACAGTAAAGTGTTAATGGTCTTCCCATTCAGCTGATGCAATTTGCATGTTTTGAAAGCCACAAAGAAATATTTAAATATTTAAATTGCTGCACCATCAGATTGGGCTTTGCACCCAGAGTGATAAAATGGAGCAGTTCTCTTTGCTTGCCAACTGGATAAGTTAGCAGACAGCATCAACAGAGCCATCTCCTGGATCTCTTTGCTTCCTTGCTTGCTTGGAAGCTCAGGCTAAGGATTAAAGAGATGGCATTTTTCTGTGCACTGTAGGAAGTTAGCACCCACCCCTCTCCGGGAAAAATGAAATATCCTAGGAAAAATTGAAAAGGCAGAATATTATGTAGAATATCCCTAGAGAAATCCAGAACCTTTGCCCTGGCTGCTAGACCTTCATGGTTGAAAGCTCTCCTTTTGGGAGCCACTGAAGGAATCCTTCTGCTGCGTCTATCAATGCCTTCCCTTTGTATCAGAAAATTAAAAGCACCCATCAAGTCTCCCTGACCTGATCAATTTGAATCTTTTGTCAAAACATCTGGAAGCATGCGATCCACCTTTTCTGTTCAGGAGCCCCTGCCATGTGCTCCTGTCCACCATTAAACCTTCTTTCCAAGCAACTTCCAGGAATCCAGTGTCTTTTTTCCCCACTTGGAACTGAACCCAGAAGGATATTCCTTACAACAGCACAAAATATCCCTTTCCTCTGGGATTTAAATAAGACCATCTTCGAGATCCACGCCAAACTTTCTGTTCTACAAGTAACAACAGAAGACAGATGCCCTCTCTCACACATGAGAATCCCAGAGCTGAAGCTCTTTGCACAACAGAACACATTTTGGGTCTCAGTCTCCATGCGACATCTGCCCTGCAACATGCCTTCGTAGCTGTAGCTATCGGAAACTTCTGCGACAGCAGATGGACAAATCCGTGCAAGTAAAGCTTCGAAGTATAAATACATGGTCACCCAGCCATAACACTTCACGTTAAATATTTCATTCGGCAAGATGTCCTGTTCTTAGAGGCTAATCCAGTCATTTCATCTAGAGAAAGTGAAAATTCAGTTGGCTTTAGCATTTATGGAAGGGAGAAGGAATGCATTTACTGGAGGGGGGAAAAAAAAGAGGTTTTCTTGCCTATAGGCAGAAGTAGCCACTAGAAGGAATGGAATGAATCTACTGGAGGGGGGAAAAAAAAGAGGTTTTCTTGCCTATAGGCAGAAGTAGCCACTAGAAGGAATGGAATGAATCTAAGAGGAAGTGTATGGCTAGCCTAGTGAGAAGAAGGACTAGGGGCGACATGATAGCAGGGTTCCAATATTTGAGGGGCTGCCACAAAGAAGAGGGGGTCAACTTATTCTCTAAAGCATCTGAAGGCAGAACAAGAAGCAAGGGATGGAAATTAATCAAAGAGAAAAGCAACCTAGAACTAAGGAGAAATTTCCTGACAGTGAGAACCATTAACCAGTGGAACGGTTTGCCTTCAGAAGTTGTGGGTGCTTCATCACTCTTCATTTTAAGAAGAGACTGGACAACCACTTGTCAGAAATGGTATAAGGTCTCCTGTTTGAGCAGGGGGTGAGACTAGAAGACCTCCAAGGTCCATTACAACTCTGTTGTTCTGTTATTCTGAATTCATCACTGATGAAGATACAGGCAAGAAAATATCAAACAGAAAGTAGTTTCTCCTTTACCTCCCCACTTTATTTCTATAACGATTTCCCTCTTCTTTCAAAATCCTTCTACTTGTAGTGGCAGCTCATGGCCAGATGTTATTTCTAGTGATATCATCATAGATATTTATAACATACCCCAATGACGCAAACATATTGCAACATACATCATGATATCACAATGCAAGCCTTCGTCTTACATACTTGTTTCCACTCTTTAACCAAAATACTTAAATTATATGATTTGTAACATGATACAAATTTTGTGGTTTCCCAGCCCTTTGCCTTCTCTTAGAGGTGTCACTAAGTTTGTCTTTATTCAGACAGTACAGTGACAAAAATGTGTCATCTCGTTTACTAATTACACTACAGCAAATCTAATAAAATATAATACACACAATGTTAAAATAATACACCCTCTCTCTCTCTCTAATGAAACACCAGCATTTCTTGACCTTAGCCATTTTAAAATACGTGGACTTCAACTCCCAGAATTCCCCAGGTTATTCTCCCACTATTTATAAACTATAATAGCTGGCCTCACCATTGTAAGTACTATTGTAGGTCATAATGTCTGGTTTGGATTTGGCTTAACATAGAAATCTGATACTTGAAAAAATTGCATTCCTTTGTGGATTTCTTGTCTACAAGCTGCTACTATGAACTCACACTGTTCTGTTCCCAATGGCAGTGGTACTGGATGAGTCCAAACTGGGACTGAGGAATAGCTAATATTGTCCAAAAAAAAGTATTAAAAAGTGTAGTAAGAACTGCTTGTGCATTCATTGTTCATTCTCTTTTATTCTCTTAGAAGAACAGAAGCGATCAAGAAAGTCAAAAATTCATTTTCAGTATATCGCAATTCCTGTTCCCAAACCTACCTACCTACCTACCTACCTATCTATCTATCTATCTATCTATCTATCTATCTATCTATCTATCTATCTATCTATCTATCTATCTATCTATCTATCATCTATCTATCTATCTATCTATCTATCTATCATCTGTCTATCATCTATCATCTGTCTATCATCTATCATCTATCTATATCTATCTATCTATCCATCCATCCATCTATCTATCTATCTATCTATCTATCTATCTATCTATCTTTCTATCTATCTTCTATCTATCTCTCTATCTATCTAACCTTTCTTTCTTTTTCTTTCTTTTTCTTTCTGGAATGTTGTCATACTGCAGTATGTTGCAATGCTGAATGGTCCCAGCTAATTGTAGTTTACTCTGCAGACAACGATAGATATTCCCAGGCACGAGAGTCAGAATGTTAGTTAGAAATTGTAATGTAGTTTTCATTGGTCTGGACTGCTTTTGGCCCTTTAATTAATGTTTGTTTTACATTGTATAATTATATTGACTTTAAGTGAGTGAGCCACCCAGAATGACTATTATGAGATGGCCAGCTATATAAATCAATAAATAAATATCCTAAAACATGGTTTACCACATGATGCTAATATCCCTGATGATGCAGTGGTTAGAGTGCAGTATTGCACACTTACTATGCCCATAGCCTGAGTTCGATTCTGATGGGGCTCAAGGTTGACTCAGCCTTCCATCCTTCCGAGGTTGGTAAAATGAGGACCCAGATTGTTGGGGGCAATGTGCTGACTCTGTAAACTGCTTAGAGAGTTCTGTAAAGCACTGTGGGCGGTATATAAGTCTAAGTGCTATTGCTATATTGCTAATATAGTGCTGCTAGCTGACTGTGTTCTTTATAGAATAACATATACTCTTGAATTACAGCCCCAGGATCTTGGCTAACAAAATGTTTCCATGACACAGAAACATATTTCTCTTTGAGATTTAGTTTTAGGTCAACTATGTCAGGAGTACAGAAGAAAATGTGCTTCAACAGTTTTCTATAGAAGTCCTGGCAATATCATTCTCTATATCATTATCCAAAACTCATATAAAGCCATATTGGTGCTAGCAGACAAAATCCTTAATAAGTCAAATATTAATTTCATCCACACCACTCGTGTAGTTTAACTTCAGCTAAGTTTTTTGTTGACTGTTATGTAAACCTAGCATTTTGGCTGGTTGTACGGTTCAATGTATTGTGACAAACTCAAATTATGGTTACGTGTGCTGTACAAACATAGTCTTCATAGTTCATCGTTCACAATCTAGGTATTAGGAGAATCAGGTAACAGGCTTTCAGTATAGCAATAGCTCTTAGACTTATATACCACTTCATAGTGCTTTACATCCCTCTCTAAGTGGTTTACAGAGACAGCATATTGCCCCCAGTAATTTGGGTCCTCATTTTACTGACTTCGGAAGGATAGAAAGCTGAGTCAACCTTGAGTCGGTCAGGATCGAACTTCTGGCAGTTGGCAGAATTAGCCTGCAATGCTGCATTCTAACCACCGCACCACCAGGGCTCATGAAGTATTGTGGATAGTTATTCATATATCTATTAAGTTGACTGTTAACAAACCAGAGCCACTAGCTCAGCTTTCCGGATGTTAGTGTATTTTAGTGCCTAGCACTCCCCACCACGGGCCATGCTCAGGGAGCGCTGAGAATTCAGCAACATCTAAAGAGTCATTTCAGACAAGAGTGTTTTCCTGCCATGTCTGGAGATTAGGACCTTGTGTTTTATTTTTATTTCCTTCCATTCAATTGTCTCCAATTCTCAGAGACTGCCTGGACAATTCAATGCAGTTTTCTTGGCAGGGTTTCTTGGCTTGCCATTGCTACCCTCTTAGGGCTGAGAGAGAGTGTTTGGCCCAAGATCACCCAGCCAGCTTTGTGCCCGAAACAGGACTAGAACTCACAGTTTCCCAGTTTCTAGCCTGATGCCTTAACCATTACACCAAACTGGCTCTCTTATAGTCTCTAGTCTATTCCGACACATCAGAAAATGTTGGGTCAAGACCAGCCTTTACCAGTTGCGAGATCCAAGGCCCAGAATATATGTCATCAGCTATTATGCTATCTACATGGAAAACTGTGATTCCTTGGGAGTACAATTTGCGCGGATGTATTTGTGTATCGTATACCACTCAGAGTCACGCTTTGTGAGATGGGTGGCTATACAAACTTGCTAAATAAATAAAAATAAATAAATAATGCATCCATCCTACGTCTACTAACACCTTGTTCAGACATTTCACAGCAACGCAACATTCCCCCGAGAATGTTCCGGTGAGAAAATGGCTAAGGTGGGAATTAACCAAAGCAGAGCCTGAGTTAAGCAGAAATATCAAGAGTTTTACCATTACAGTTATGTGTACAGGTATGCATGTTTAAAGATAAATATCCATTTGATGAAGATTCATCCATATTTTAAGGAATGCAGGTTAGAGGCCCACAAATCCCCAATGTATGCATTTTAGATTTTTTAAAAAAAACCCAGATAGCATGGTATTCGCTTTCTCTAAACGACTAGGCTCAATCCTTTAACATTTTCAGAGGAAAGTTTGCAGAAACCAAATGCACTGGATAAATCCCTATATTTAAAAAGCTGCCTATTCATCATTCATTAGATGAGACCCAGTGCGGTGCAGCATTGGTCCAAAGCTGGAGAGATTCAGTTTTAGGATGAAGTATCATATCTAGGCTGCAAAGATCTGGACAGCTTCTAGATGGCACCAAAGCCTTAGAGTACACTTTACTGTCATCTAGTAGCCTAATTGGCATAGTCCTATTTCAAATCTATGACCCTGACATAAAAGATCAGAAGGAGAATTCTTGCTACTTCTCAACCCACTTGAACCAAAATCAAAACACCAAAACTTTGTTTTTAAAAGGATCCTTGAGATGTGGAATTAAATATATTTCTAACTGGAATTTAAAAAAAAACACTAATTACCAAAATATGGAAAGGATAATCTGCATGTGTTAACAGATACACACTAATGATGATATACTGTATAGTTATTTGCAGAGTTGTAAAATAAATTGATGAGATTACAACTCTTTTATTATCCACTTTGTATTCAATTCCGTATATTAATGTAGTCAAAGTTTGATTCCAGTGAAATACAGAAGTTACATAAGAAGAAATCTGTGACTGATACAAAATCCAACTTGGCATTTTAATAGGCCTTTTTCTCATTTATGCTTGATTATGTTTTGCATTTGAGGATAGTGTAATTTTCTGGCTTGAAATGTAGGACACTCTGTAGCCACTGATTCTACCACTTTCTAATACAAGGAAGGAAGGAAGGAAGGAAGGAAGGAAGGAAGGAAGGAAGGAAGGAAGGAAGGAAGGAAGGAAGGAAGGAAGGAAGGAAGGAAGGAAGGAAGGAACAGAAAAGTATGGAAAGATATAGTGAATGATATGGTATAAACTGGATTTAGCTATGTTTTCTTATCTCAGCACTTTTAATTTAATTAACTTATTCTTGTCTTCTGCACTCGATGTAATGTTGCTTACCATGAAAGAGTAAGGAAGGAAGAAAGGAAGGAAGGAAGGAAGGAAGGAAGGAAGGAAGGAAGGAACAGAAAAGTATGGAAAGATATAGTGAATGATATGGTATAAACTGGATTTAGCTATGTTTTCTTATCTCAGCACTTTTAATTTAATTAACTTATTCTTGTCTTCTGCACTCGATGTAATGTTGCTTACCATGAAAGCGGATCGCATGACAGTATGTTAGATATGTCTGTATGTATTAAACTTAAAGCCTAGCCTAAATCAAAGTTCTTTGTGAAGAAGCTTTGCCGGCGTACAAGTTTGCGTTATTTTCAGCTCCAATTTGCAAGGGTTTATATTGACTTCTCATCACAAACCTCTGCATTTTATCCTTTTGTCCAACTCTTGATCAAGATTAGCAGTCCAAGATAATCCATCACTCCCTTCCTTCTGCAAACACTAATTGGATTGGAAAAATCTACCTAGCTGTAACTAAAACTACTGTGAAGCAGGAGGGTTATCAGTTGTGTTTACGGGCAAGGAAAGATCTTTACATTATTAAAGATAATTCAGCAGCAGACTGCCTTTCCTTTTGCTTTCTGGAAGTAAAACCCAGACCTTTTTGGGAAACCTCGTGGTGAAGGAACCTTCATACAATCTGTTTGGGGATCATTATCTCGGCTCTCAAATGAGGAGCACTAATTCTGCAGTCATGCGCGATCTGCTTCAGGGAAGGAAGAGCACCACAACACAAATGAGTTTAAACCCTTGCTGAGTAGAGGGATCCAAGCTAAAACATCCCTGACAATAGTTGTCCCAACTTTGCTTGTACACATTCACTGAAGAGGAGCTGCTCCATAAAGCTGCTCTGTTAGAAACCTCTGTCTACAACCTCCCCGTGTGGAGGCTGGGAAGGAGGTCTATTCAGATGCACTTGAAAGGAAGCAGCATGCTGCATGGGATCAGAAGCCCTGCTTTCTTAGGCTACCTGGCTATACAGAGACCTCAGCCCTATAGAGGTATTTAACCTGCCAATGCCAAGGATAAAAGTGCAGCGAACCAACAAGCTCCAGTTGCTACTTCACTTCAGATCCTCCTGCGCTGAACAAGATGTAGAGCAGGGAACTATAAGATGGTTGAGGAGAAGAAAGACCCTCGTAAAACTTCTTGTGACTGGCAACTCTAATATTACACATATTATCTGTATTGTAGGGAGGTTGATAAATACCCACAGATCCTGGGAACAAAGTCTGGGTCCTCCTTGCCCAACCAGTTTGGCTTTGTGAAGATTGATGATACCAGAAGTCCTTTTAGTTAGATTTAAGTGAACAGATCCTCCCACTTCTGTCCTTCCCATTCAAAAACAGTGAGGGACTAAGAGGATGAGGAATAGAGACGTTGGGGGTTGAACCAATCCATACCCCTTGAGTACGTCCCAAAGATGCTTTTTTCAAAAGGCAACTGGATTTTGTTTTTGGAAAAACAAAGTCAAGTTGTCTTTTGAAAAAAGCATGTTTGGGACAACCAAGACCTGGATGATTGAGAATCTCCATATACCCCTTGAGTAAATCTCAACTTCCTAGTCTTCATGAACACGGTCAGCATTTATCATGCTTCATTTTGTTTATTATTTATCTCCCAGCTTTCTGTTTATTCAACACTTCAGGCAGCTTGCAATGCAAACTAAAATGACAATATGAGTTCAGACATGATTTTATTACGGGCCATTGTGGATTACAATTTTTGCAATTGGAGATCAACTCTCCTGCCCATCATAGTGTGTTGTGCAGAGGTCTTCTCTCAACTCAAGGGATACAAACATCCCACCCCGATTTTCCAAGGGAATTGTAGAAAAGACGAAAGAATAACAAGGGAGGAGGGAGGAATCCCACCCATTCTTGAAACCCAAACTGACATTCTGACCCTTGTCAGAGACAGCTGCCTTCCTCCGCATTCCAGCCAAAAATAATAACAGAAGAGGAGAGGTTTGAAGGAGACCTAATCTAATCTTCACTGCTACAGTTTTAAAATATCCTGCTTGGTTTAGGGTTACATGGAGGGATGTGCATTCAGTGAGACACATCTTTGCGTAAAGGTCCTTCATGGAAGGTTCGTGTAACCAGAAACCAAAGAAAGCCAGCTCTGTGGCAATCCAAACAACACACACACACACACACACACACACACACTTTTCTCCGCCACACTTTCTGAGCCAGCTCTGCTAAAGCTAAACTTGCAACCTCAGTAATTATGTTAATGTCACTGCATTTTTTATTAAACTATTTATAAATTGTGTTTTATTGTCTAAACCTGCAAAACAAATCTATGTGTGAGCCACTCCCCGAGTTTCCATGAAAACTTTCCCTCCTGAAATGTTTCTTCAGATATCTACATACCTGGGTAATTACATTCTGAAAAAGGATGATGACTCTTTGCAAGCCAAAAAATCTGCAATTACTATGGAACAAACTGAAATGTTATTCTTTGCAGGGTGGGGAGAAAGGGACTCGGGAGGCATTTCTCCCATGTGAAATAATTAACACGCATATTATATTTTGCTAAATAAACTGGAATACAAAATTACAGGTGATAAATTATGTCAAGAAATTTGATCCTTTGGTCTTCATCTTTCTGTCTTAACGGGAGAGCTGAGCAAATTCTTAAGGATTTTTCATGGGGGGGGGGGAATGGGGAGAGGACATTAAACCAAGTCTTGCCCTCTAATTTCTTACTTTAAAACCACATTGAAAGAAGTTACTAGGAATGTAAAATGTTTGAACATCCTGAAACAGAATTATTCTAAAATACCAAACCTTATCTTGGGCCATGCAGCTTCAAAATGGCTTCCAGAAGTAAATTCCTTGAACCAGAAATTGTAACTGGGATGATCCAGCTCTGAAACACCATTTTATGTAGGCCAACGTACTGAAAACACTTGGTTTGAAGGACTAGTTTGGAAGATTTACTTCTAGAAACTGATTCCAGAGCAGAGGTTTAAGATGGTTCATAGGAAGAGAAACTCCAGAATCTTGTCTTCTTGGACCTTTCTTTATGAGAAGATATGCTTCCACCAGTCTAAGGGCCTTTTCCTACTTGCATCTAGCTATGAGTGACCAAGAGTAGGACCAACCATTGGAAGATCCCAACCTCTTCATCTATACAAGAAACCAACTGTCTGGTCACATATGTGAGTTGGCCAGCCATAGAAATTGGATGGATGGATGGATGGATGGATGGATGGATGGATGCATGGACAGACAGATGGATGGATGGACAGACTTCTGCTTGAACATCTCACTGAAGGATTCATCATCACCTTCTTTGAGAATTGGTCCTAATATCAAACTGTTCCTACCATTTCCCTCATCATTTAACTGTAGCCCTTTTTGGAGCAAGATCATTATTCTGTACTCCAAACCCTGGGTTGATACTAACTCCTGGTGCCTGCAGTAATGAGTCCCTACAATTTTCTTGGCAACCTACAGATCACTCCCTTCCTCTGTGTTGCAGGTAGGTTACAGTGCTACTATATTCCTCTCTCTGACATCTTTTCTCGAGGTTAAACATACTCAACTCTTTCAGTCTCTCTTAGGACTTTAATTCTGGTCTCCTAACCCAGGGGTCTCCAACCTTGGCAACTTTAAGCCTGGCGGACTTCAACTCCCAGAATTCCCCAGCCGGCTGGGGAATTCTGGGAGTTGAAGTTCACCAGGTTTAAAGTTGCCAAGGTTGGAGACCCCTGTCCTAACCATCCTTGTTGCCTTTCTTTTCACCCTTTGTCTGAACTCCTGATATTCTCTTGCACAGCATATAGAACCACATCATTCCTTTTTTGCAGCTTTACTGCTTGGTAATTTATAGGCCCATAAATCTTATGATGTTATTCAATCCACTAAAGGTGAACCAACTGGACAGAAAGCTGTTTCCCAATGTTTTGCCTGAGGCCACATTAACTAGTCAACTCTGCCTGGTTTATTGCTAGTGTTGGACCCCTATATTTAATTATTTTTAAAATCACAACAGCTTTCATACGAGCAGTGCCTTTTATACCTGTGCTTCCTTCTCCCTATAGTACAACAAGGGGTTTCAGAGTCCTAAAGCAAAGAAAGGATGAAGGTACCACCACTATGGAGAAGACAAGGTGAAATTTACTGAATGGGTATGGTTGATTGAGGAGTAGCTTTGTACTCAGGAAACTTTGATGGCTTAAAAAGAGTTTAAACCAGTTCACAGAGGATAAGACTTCCAATGGTGATTACACCCAATTAAGTTACCTCCAGCATGAAGACAGCCTATTTGGTCTAGTGGTTAAGCACAAGGCTAGAAACAGGGGACTGTGAGTTCTAATCCTGCCTTAAGCACAAAGCCCGCTGGGAGACCTTGGGCCAATCATTCCCTCTCAGCACTAGGAAGAAGCTACTGGTGAGCAATTGCCAAAAATGTCACCAGGAGGTTAGGACTGATTCAAGGAACCAATAACAATAACACGAAACCTTCAAGATCAGAGGCAATGGGCATCATAACGGATGCTAGGAGACACAAACAGGGATATAGTTTTAGTTTCAAAATGTTTGTTTGGCCAAGATGGGAAGATTTGACCTCATGGACAAGAAGTTCTTCTTATACATGATGTTAAAACTATTGTTATCCATAAGCATTTTCTATGAATTCCACACCAGTGATTGTCTTCCTCCTCAGTACCGTAGCATTTATCGCTCTCTGTTTCTAAAATGCAAATACCTTGCGCTGTAAAAATAGGTTGGGGAGTAGAAAGTAGGTCACCATTTCTCTGTATAGAATAAATACTCTGGCAATTCACTGAAAATCTGATCTTTGAAGACTGGCCTACCAATTCCATGCTAAGATGAAGCATGATAAATAATGTGACAGATCAATTCATCAACTAGGATCCATTGTGACTTATTACAGAGGCTAAACCATGATATGCAAAGTCAGCAACCATGTTCACACCCCTAAGTTGTTTACTAATTTTACCCCTTTTTTCTATATTTGTAGAATCCAGTGAATCAAAGCAAAGATTCACCCCAAACTCTAACAAAGCGTCAAACTAACCAAGCTTAATGTGTTGCATGAGTGCAGCTGTAAAGCTTTTAATGGACTCAGGTTCAGCTGCTCTGTGAACACAACTGTTTGGGAAGCAAAAAGACAGCAGTTACTTCTTCTAAAGAAAAGCAACATTTCAAGAGGTTTGTTCAAAAATATTTTGCATCCTGAACGTTTGTTGCACAGATTCTGTAGGATCACTGCCCCAAGCAAACTCCAAGATCAGATCATCTTCTTCTGTTATTTTCACTAGAAGTCCATTTGAATCTTGGCACGCAAAGGCGAGGTAATGTAGCCATGGAGTTGCTGAGATTTAGAAACTCTTGTTCAGATTTCCTCTCAGCCAGGAAATCTGCTTTGAGCAGGGGTCTTGCTGCGCCCTCGATGCTAACCTATCTCCAAGGGCTGCTATAAACAAGCCTGAGATCTGTGGAGGAAGGGCAGGATTTAAAAAAGAGAGAGAAGTATTACAAAAGCCCACGTTGGATGGAAACGAATGGAAGGGAAAGGAAAGGAGAGGGAAGGAAAGGAAAGGGAAGGAAAGGAAAGGAAAGGAAAAGGAGAAGGGAGAAGGGAGAAGGGAGAAGGGAGAAGGGAGAAGGGAGAAGGGAGAAGGGAGAAGGGAAAAAGGAAAAAGGAAAAAGGAAAAAGAGGAAAGGAGAGGAGAGGAGAGGAGAGGAGAGGGAGAGGGAAAGAGAGGAGAGGGAAAGAGTGGAAAGGAAAGGGGGAAGGGAAGGGCAAGAGAGAAAAAGGAAGGGGAAGGGAAAAGGGAAAAAGAACTCACCTATCTAAACAAACACAAGAGTTAAGCTACCCATCAAACTGCACACAACTTTCATTTGTAGACTTCCAGGAAAAGTTTTCTCCTTTAAAAATATAGCACAAATTAGGAAATGCACTGGGGAGAGTGGGGTTCTTTTTGTGCATTGGGGGCGCTGCGACCTTTCCTTAGAACTTCACTCGGCTTTTTTTTTTTTTTTTTTTTGTCCTGTGCATTTCAAGTCCCTTTCAAATCCATCCAAGCCTGCTTAGATTACCAGCTCAGAGTCCAGCAGGTCTGTGGGCCGGATAACCGTTTTCTATAAATCAAGACAAGGTACTTTTCCAAGGGAGAATACAGGCTCGCTTTTGTTTTATTAAAACCCAGCTTGTTGGTTTTTCTGCTCAGTCCCGCTGGGAATCAGCACCCCGCACCATCTTTTCCTCTCCGTTTCATCACCAACTTACCACAAATCCATACATGCAATCTGTGGCTAAGTTACTGCCCTCCCAAGGGCGAGGGGGCTCGGAGTTCACCACGCGCGGCTTTCGGGCCCCTCGGAAGGACAGCCAAAGGCGCGGCCGAAGAAGCCGCCGACGGTGAGAAAGAGGGAGCGCGAGACAGAGAGAAAAGGAGAAGAAGATAGAGAGAGGGGGGAGAGAGAAGGAGAAGGAGGAGAGAAAGAGAAAGGGAGGAGAGAGAGAAAGAAAGAAGGAGAAGGAGAGAGAGAGACAGAGAGAGAAGAGGAAGGGGAAGGAGGAGAGAAAGAGAAAGGGAGGAGAGAGAGAAAGAAGGAGAAGAGAGAGAGAGAGAGAGAGAGAGAGAGAGCTATTCTCTGTCTGAACCGACCCAACGAAGAGCCTTCCCATCGAAAAAAATAACCTCAAACCAAGAAGCTTTCTTTGCTTTATAAGTTTACAATAGTGTGGTTGT
This sequence comes from Thermophis baileyi, assembly GCA_003457575.1. Lineage (NCBI taxonomy): Eukaryota > Metazoa > Chordata > Lepidosauria > Squamata > Dipsadidae > Thermophis > Thermophis baileyi. Next base: position 571,314 of record QLTV01000641.1, on the reverse strand, counting down.
TTCACAAGCCCACTAAATCAACGATCCCGGAAAATATTATTATCCGACTCTACGCAGCCCCCGACCTGGGAGCAGGGACGGCGCCTCCAGCTGCCCAAAGGGATCCCAACCACCCTCGTTTACAGGGAAATGCGCTTCCCCGGATTAAAAGCGGTCGGTTTTCTAACGACGGAACCACCGCGAGAGAAGCAGAAGCAGCCCCTTCTGTAAGGGCGGGCAAAAGACGGCCGGGGGCGCCGCTTCGGCTCTCCTCTCTGCCGCCTGCGTTTCGGGAAGCCGCCCCGTCGCCTGGCCGCGGGGCCCTCGGAGCGGGCAGGGAGAGCCCGGCTTGTCCGTAGCCCGGCGAGAGGCTTTCCTGGCCAAGCGCGCCGCGCCGGCCTCGCTCGCTCCTTTCCGAGCCGCCGAGATCGCCGCCCGCTTTCGGCAAAGGAGAGTTGGGAAGCCGGTCATTTGGGAGCCGGCGGAAGACGCCGCGGCGGGGACGGGAAAAGGCCAGAGGAGGCGACGACGGGGAGCCCCGCTGGCCCCGCAGCGGCTGAGCGACGGCGGGGGGAGAGATGCCCCCCCTCCTCCGGAGCCCGCGGGGACAGCCACGCGCGTCCCTTTGTCTCCTCGGCAAAAGAAGCGGCGGCCAGTTGAAGTTGCGGCCCGGAGTCCCAGTCCGGCTACTCCGCTCCGGCCAACAAAGCGGCCGCCGCCGCCGCCGCCGCTTGCTTAATTGAAAAGGCGCGCTCGGGAATGTGTTTGTGCTCTTAATTATTAAATCGCAATTGATAGCGGACCAGGGGGGGGCAAGAGAGTGTGGGGGGGGGAAGGGAGAATCTTTGAGCCCAGCCGGGTCCAAACCTCCCGGCGCCCCAACTAGGTGTTTTGTTTAAAACAAAAACAAACAAACAAACAAAAAATAGAGGAGGGAGGGAGAAAAAAAAAACAGTTGCAAGTTGCCGCATTGCAACAGGCAAAAGAAGTGAGAAATCAAAGAATCGATCCGACCGCCGCCGCCGCCGCCGCCGCCGCTTCGCCTCTCCTCCCTCCCTCCGCCTGGTCCTCGGCAGGCCCGGCGAGGCTGCGCGGCTCCTCCGTCCTCGAGAAGCCGCTCCAAGTCCCGCTCCGTCCTCGCCCCTCTTCGCCTTCGCCAGGCCGCCGCCGCCGCCGCGCGGACGAGGG
>QLTV01000641.1:551645-569612 GCA_003457575.1 Thermophis baileyi | reverse complement strand
GCCAGCGCTTCCCTCCCGCCCCGGCTGGGTCCCCTTTGCTTCCAGGCCGGCCGCTCGGCTCGGGCCGCCGCCTGCGGGGTGTCCTGCCCGGCTTCCCCGGCACCCGCATCCCACCTGCAGCGCAGCCCTGGAAACCGCCCGCCCGCAACGCCGAAATCCCGGACTAGTTTCTCTTCCCGCCCGCCCGGCGACTCTTTCGCGCCGTCCGCCCGCCCGCCCGCCCGGCGGCGCCCCTCTTCCCTCCGCTCCAAGGCTTCAATTAGCCGAGCCAAAGTTCCGGGCGAGGGAGGCCGGAGGGACCGGAGCCAGCAGCCCCGAAGAACGAGCCCCGCTCGCCTCCCTTCCTCCCCCGTCGCAAAGCTCGCTGGCGGCCGGTGCCCGCTTAGCCCTTCGCGGCAGCTGCAGGAGCGGCTGGTTGTTGCTGCTGCGAGCGCCAGCCCGCTTTGCCCGCCCCTGCGAGTCTGCGACGCGCCGCAACTCGGCTCTCTGAATGACAGCTTACCTGCATGCCAATCTTCATCAGACTGACAACCCCCTCCTGCCGCCCGCGCACCGCCCACAGGCCAGCCCCGAGCGCTGGAGCCGCCCCCGACGCGCGCGCACACGGGACCCCCCCTCCCCTCCCCTCCGGTCCTCGGCCTGTCTCCCCCTAGCGGACTCGCTCTGCTTAACCGCCGCTGCGGACGCGTCGGGAAGCGGGCCGTGGGTTGTGTGGCCAGACGCGAGGCTGGGAGAGAAGCCGCTTGCGATGCTGCTCTAAATCGGTGTTTCTCAAAGTTGGCAAACTTTTAACACGTGTGGATTTCAACCCCCAGAATTCCCCAGCCAGCCATGGGTTCGCACATGGGTGAGGAAAACCTTCCCCAGTTGCTGCTGTATGATGATTTTTGTGCGGCAGGCATTAAGAAGAAACAAAGCAACGGCTGGGAATAAAGTCTCAAGCAATGGAACCAGCGTGTGGCGATAGCAGGGTTTTTTCCAACTTATTTCTATACTTTTCTTCAACTCAGGTGGAGAAACGGGATATGCTATGAAACTAGATTGGATAAACCACAGTGCCTTCGAGCCAGAGTTGTGGTTGATAACGCCTAATAGTTTGTGTTCGCACACCACACCTAGGAATTGTGGGTTTATTTCGGTAGTTCAATTCATTAAGTGATCATTTGAAATTGCAGTGGCACTGAAAAAAAAGTTACTTACAACCAATTCTTGCATTTAACAACCATCCCAGCGTCCCCAGCATTACGTAATCGAAACTGGGGCACCTGATTTGCTTAGATTTAGTTGAACATATTGGAAAGTTTTTTTTATTTTATTTTTTATTGTATGCTGCCCAGAGTCACTTTTTCATCAGAAGATCACCCATACAAATTGGATGGATGGATAATAAATAAATAACTAAACAAACAAACAAACACAGAAATATTCCTTACAGTCCCATCATTTCAAAAAGTGCTTGTATTACAAAATCAGCCCACTGGGGCTTCTAAATATTTATTCATATTTTTAAAGCCATAATTAAAGTAAAGCGGAACTATTTGTACAAAAAGGGGAAGCTCACCATTTGATTGAAAATGTCTTCAGATCAAAAATAGAGCAGCAGCTTTCTAAGTCAGGAGAGGAGGAGGAGGAGGAGGAGGAGTTTATTCAAGTAAAATGCCCAGGGGAACTGGGCAGCATATAATTTTGTTAAGGCTGGTCTCCAGGTCAGTCAGATGTTTAGGCTGGTTTTGCCATTTCTGTCCACCTTTAGAGTCTTTCCCAAGGACCTGAAATTGGAAGATGTTGTTTAACAATATTGAAGGTATCATTGCAAAAAGAACTGGAGAAAATCACAAAATACAGAGACCTGCAAATAGAAGTAGAAGGGTTGTGGCAAAAGAAAGCAAAGATGATGATGATGATCATCATGATTCCCTTGGGAGTTTGGCGGCATACAAATTTAATAAATAATAATAATAATAATAATAATAATAATAATAATAATAAAAATAATAATAATAATAATAATAATAATAATAATAATAATAATAATAATAATAATACGTGATTATGGAAGAAACATGTAACAGTGATACCCATTGTCATCGGGGCACTTGGTACCATGTCCAAGAATTTTACAAAATACATCAATAAATTGCAGCTTCCTGCAATAACACCAGTGGAACTGCAAAAAACTGCACTACTCGGAACATCGTACATCTTAAGAAGGTACTTGGTCGATACCTAGGATGCTGGCAGCAACCTGTATCAACCATCAGCACCAGTCAATAATATTTGGGATACATTTTTAAATGTTCAGTTGACTGAGTTTCATGTTTACTGAATAAAATTTAACAACAACAACAACAACAACACCTTGGATGAAATCCCAAAACAACTGGCACACCACTTGAACACCATTGGTAGCATTGACAAAGTCACCATCGGTCAATTGCAAAAGGCAATTGGAACAGCTTACATCTTGTGTCAATACCTTTAACATCATCAAACACCAACTTCTGCCTATCCCAGGTCCTTGGGAAGGCCTCGATAGGTGGATAAAAATGCCAAATCCAGTCTAAACAGCTGGCTAACTGTGTGAACAAATGTAATAATATTTTAAACTGGAGTTCTTTTTAACATGGGGATAACATGCCAACCTAGCCCTTTGTACACTTAGGAAAGTGGGGGTTTATTTCTTGATACAGTTAATATGAATTCATATCAATAGGTCTTTACTTACCATGAGGCTTTTTGGCAAATTTCCGCTCCATTTAAATAGCAGTAGCACCATATGGCTCAATTTAAGATTTGAATAAAAAAAAAATGCAGAAAGAAGAGGAAGGCAGAAAAAGATAACAGAAGGAGCGGGGGAGAGAGAGACAAGCAATTGTTCGAGGGCCAAGAATCCAGAAGTTGTTTCTATTTTGGCTATTTCCAGGAGTTTTGGCAGCTCTCCGCAGACTTGGCTGAGAGCGTAACATTGTTGACCTTTTCTTGTGGGGGGCCTCATCCCCAGATATCACACGCTCCAAATAGGAAACCGAAAACACAGCAAGATTTCTTGGCACGGTAGGTGGCAGAAACACAGAACTGTTGCTTGAGTTACAGTGACATATTTTGTAAAAGGTAATAAACACAAAGAATCAAAAAAAGAGAAAACTGCTGTAGAAGAACCTGAAAGACAAAGGGGGATCAGGACCAAGGAGAGTGCTCTTGCAACTGAAGGAAAGACAAGTTACTCCGGAACTACATGGAAAAGTGGCAGATTTTTACCTTCCTTCCTTCCTTCCTTCCTTCCTTCCACTGCTTTCTCCTTCCTTCCTTCCCTCCTTCCCATCTTCCCTTGCTGCCATTCTTCCCTTCCCCTTCCTTCCTTCCTTCTTCCCCGCCCTCCCTTAACCGCTTCCACCTTCTTTCCTCCCCTCCCTTCCCATCCCCCTTGCTGCCATTTTTCCCTTCCCCTCCTTTCCCCTTCCTTCCTTCTTCCCCCTATCTCCCTTACCACATCCTCCTCCTTTTCTTCCCTCCCTCACCATCCCCCCTTGCTGCCATACTCCCTTCCCTTCCCTGCCCTCCCTCCCTCTCTTCCTCCCTCCCTTTTTGAAAATCCTACAAGGTCCTATTGAAAAGGATACTATTCGAGGTTGGGGGATGCATTTAAGATCCTTAATATCCATGAAGCTATGGGGGGAGGGAAACCCCAGAGATTGATTCCTGCTCTTCCTCATATCTGCTGTCTTCAGTACTCAAAATCACTGATTTTGTGTCATAACTGTTTTAAGACTTTCCAACTTAGGTTATTCAGCTGTAAAAGTATGGCTCCCGGACAACATTCCATAGGTGGGTCATAAGGTGACTTGAATTCTTCTCTCCTAGATCAGAGATAAGACACTGGCCTTGAAGGGGAGATTTGGATACCCCACCCTAAAATTCAAACTCTGCAGCTGTTGCTTTCCCAGAGCAGGAAATTAAGATGGGAACACTTACTATCCACACTGATGCCCCCTTATTCCAGAATGACTGTGAGATAAACCATTATGTTTCCTGGTGGCTTGCAACTCAGCTTTCTGCAGATCAACTGTATTAGCAGACCACCATCCTATTCATTTGGACAGCATTTTATTGCCAGGAGTTTTGATTAGAGAAATATTTAGACATTTGGGCTGCCTATGCTAGTTTGCTTGATTAATTCTGAGGGTATTCTTAATGTTAAAATAACCCAATTTAAATATGAATAACTGAATTGCTTAGCATAGGAATATATTTGTTAAAGTAGCTTTGATTAGTTTGTGTGAGAGATGTAGTTTTCCTTTCTCTTGCACTCTTATTTTCATTTTTGTACATTAGCAACCCATTATGCTGCACTATATGCCTGCATCAACCATTTATAATAGTTCTTGCCATGGTTATAATAATAATTTTTACAAATTAATAGATTTTTGCATAAACTAGGTGCCTCTCTTTAAAATCTAGGGTTTTTTTTTTTTAAAAAAGAAACAAAATATATTTCATGTGGGAATAATCATACAAGGCTGCAAAAGTCAGATTTGTTCATGGACTGAAGCCCATTTCAGATGACAAGGAAGAGCTTTAACTTAGATTAATCCTTTTTCTTTTATATGCATCCCCAACTATTTGCAAGAATTGGGTCTCAAGTTACACATCACAGCATGACCATTATCTCGCCTCCATTTTTGCTGTTCCTCCGTCATCGTGCACAAATTGAAGAGGTATGCACTATTTCTTTTGATCCTGAGTAATGCAAGATCTCCATCTTCTATACTCTACAGACGGAGATAGAATTTCTAAATGTACCCAGAAAAAAAAATGCATGAGTCTGATCTTTACAGGACATAGCATCTAGGAATCCCATTCCACTCTATACAACCTTGCTCAAGATTATGCCCAATTTTCTCAAGTGGTCAGAGTAGAGGAGATGTTAGTGCCAGAGCACACTAGGGGAGATGGGATATAGACCAGGTAGTCCTCAATCTATGACCATAATTGAGCCCAAAAGTTCCATTGCTAAGCAAAACAGTTGTTAAATACATTTTGCCCAATTTTATGACCTTTTCTTGCCACAGTTGTGGATTAAATCATTGCAGTTGTTAAGTTAGTGACACGATTGTTATGAATCTGGCTTCCCCACTGACTCTGCTTGTCAGACGGTCGCAAAAGGTGTTCACATGACCCCCGGGACACTGCAACCGTCATACATAAGAGCCGAGGTGGCGCAGTGGTTAGAGTGCAGTACTGCAGGCTACTTCAGCTGACTGTTCAGCAGTTCAGCGGTTCAAATCTCACCGGCTCAAGGTTGACTCAGCCTTCCATCCTTCCGAGGTGGGTAAAATGAGGACCCAGATTGTTGGGGGCAATATGCTGACTCTGTGAACCGCTTAGAGAGTGCTGTAAAGCACTGTAAAGCGGTATATAAGTCTAAGTGCTATTGCTATTGCTATACATAAATGCCAGTTGCCAAGTGTCCAAATTTTGATCACATGACCATGGGAAGGCTGCAACGGTCGTAAGTGTGAAATGGTCATAAGTCACTTTTTCAGCACCACCGTAACTGTGGACAGTCACCAAATGAATGACTGTAAGTCAGGGGTGTCAAACCCAAGGCCGGAGGGCCGGATCCGGCCCATGGGGTACTTAGATCTGGCCCACGGGGTCGCCCTGGAAACAGTGGAGGACCGGCCCGTGGTGCTTCTGCCAGCGAAAACGGGCACCCAAGCTCTGTTTTTGCTGGCAGAGGGTTGCAGGAGGCTGTGCCAGCCGAAAACGGAGCTCGGGAGCCCATTTTCACTGGCAGAGCACTTGGGCCACCACAGGCGCCCCCCGACACGAGTGATGTTGAGCTGGCCATGCCCATCCTGGCCACACCCACCCCGGCCCCCGGAGGTCAAACATAACCCTGATGCGGCCCTCAATGAAATCGAGTTTGACACCCCTGCTGTAAGTCATTAACTGTATAGCTGAAAGATTTGGCAAGAAAATTAATTCACTGAGCAGAATTGGTTGAAGAAGCCTTTGAAAGTAAAAGTTTTTGCTGAGAAGCTGTACATACAAAGTGCAGTCTGAACTTCAGCTATTTTTTGTTTGCTTGCTTCCTTTCTCTGTGTGTGCAAATGTGTGTTTTCCACTGTCTCCGGATGGGTGTTGTTTGAAGAATTGAGCCCTAAATCAGCTTTATGGGAGCCTGCTGTCAATGATAGCTCCAGAGTGTCACGACATTTTTCTGGGCAACTGCAATAATGATATCGACCAATCTTTTTAAACTTGGGAGGCCGTGCCTTCGGGCATCAGATTACGTGTGAGAATTACTGACAGTAATAGAGTGGGTCTCAGTTGGAGGCAGGCAAATAAAAGATATAATGGGTTTAGAAATAAGCTAACCATCCAACAGAGAGTTCTTTTAGATGGTGGTTCTCGAGAGCAGGTCATTAATAAATTGAATTGTTTTATAGTGCAGTTGTGCACAGTTCTACTCAGAAACAGGCTGTGCTGAGTTGAAGGAATTTGTTCCCAGGTAGGGATCAGCGGATTGGAATATTTCCATCCTGTGCCACCTTTACCGAGTTCATTCATGAATTGCTTTCACTCCAAATCCAAATATTTCTGCATTCTTGGGGGGGGGGAGATTTCAGATACTGCATTTAAATGCATATATGTGAACACATTTTCTTGCAAAATAAATTACATAGTTAGTACTAGGAATGGGGGAACAATTCATCTAAATTTTTAAGGAAACGTAAGTCCTTAAGTCCTTAACATAAGACTGTAATGGACCCTGACCACTACGGTCATATATTGCAACACTCCTAAATGACCGACCCAATTTTACAACATTTTTTTGTGGACGGTAGTTAAATAAACGTGGAGGTCATAAAATGAACATGGTTGTTGTTAAGCAAACACTGCCGTTGTCTCAAAGGTGCTTTTTCAAAAGGCAACTGGACTGGGGGTTTTTTTTCTTTGAAGAAGAAGAAAAAAATGTTTTGCTTCTCATCCAAGAAGCTTCATCAGCTGTGATGGTGAATTTTGTTATTTTGATCCATTGCCTCCACCATCACAACTGATGAAGCTTCTTGGATGAGAAGTGAAATGTTTTTTTCTTCTTCCCCAAGGAAAAAACCCAGTCCAGCTGCTTTTTGAAGAAGCACCTCTGAGACAACTGTGGCCTGAATGACTGAGAATCTCCACAGACAAACTGCACTGCAATTGTAAAGCAAATCTGCGTTCCCCTAGAACCGATTTGTGCACATGGATAGGGTGCATTGAATAGAGAGAGGCAGGCTAAGAAGGATGTTAGTTGGAAGCTAACAAGGTTTTTTATCTTTTCCTGAGAACTGTGAAGAAACAGGTCACTGAGTCCTGACACTGCAGTCCCTAAGCTCTGACATAGCCTCCTTGCTATTGCACCAAGGCACAGTGCTATAAATCAAAGGGATGTTATTCAGACAATGAGACAGATGGAGAAGATTTCTTTGCAAGACACAGCCAGATTGCTATCGGCACAGCATGTCAGCGTGACAAACATTGTTGGAGGAATCACTTGGAGCAACTCTGGGTTCTCCCTCCCTGTCAGAATGCCTTTGGAGATTTTGAAGGGACTAATGATTTATAATTTTTCTTTCCTGTTCTGGGCTCCACCTACAGTAGAGATCTCGGAGTGTCTTGTAAATCAAAAAACAGGATGGTCTTCACACGCTCATTATTATTCTACAAGAGCAATGGGAGACAAGAAGCTATAAAAATTGCCTTCATTGCTAAGTTGCTTTTCAGCTAGATTTAGTTCCAGGAAGGGAAGAGAAAGGAAGGTAGTAGTATAATTGGAGTAGGAGAAATAACTAAGGCAAAAGATAAAATTTATATCTTCATATCTAGGTCAACGGGAATGTTTGCATATTATTCTTAGAAGAGAAGTGAAAGCAAGAAGCGAAGTCGTAACAAAAGAAATCATTTAAATATTTCTGCATGTCTCCCCCAAATGACAAGACAACACAATTATTCATGTCTGGAACTTGACTGTCTTTCTGAAGATACAAATTTGTTCTTTCAGCCCACAGGGTAGTTCAGCAGTAGATTAGAGCTCCAACTAAGAACATGGGGAGTCTCCATTCCATTTTCTCTTTCTGAAGTTATTCTCCGAAACAAGAGATTATGCTTTCTGAGAAGTATGGCTCTTGTATCAGAGGTGGACAACCCATCTCTCACAATCTACATGCAGTTCTGGCCCCATTAGGACTCTTCTCTTCTCTTCCCTCCACAAGATCACAGCACACTGAAATTCAATGATAAAATATTCTTTTTTTAAAAAAAACACAATAAGTCCCAAAACAGGTGTTTAGAACTCTGGTAGAATGCATGAATTTTCATCCAATTGCTTCCCCAAATCCTGAAAATATAAGTCCTACAATATCATTACATAAACACCCCCAGTTCTGGAAATCAAAAAAGAATAATAACCTCTGGCCATAAAACAATATCCTTCTCTGATCCATAACTTCTGGATTTTAATCACAAAGCTACCTGAGATGCTGTTGATTGACTGCAGCATCTTCTGAAGAAGTCAGCATCAGAATAAGAATCAGAATCAAAACAGCTTTATTGTAGTAACCCTGGAACAACATAGTACAACTCTTGTCATAAAAATATAATACATGATTAATAATGTAATGTGGTGATATATCATATTACATATACTGCCATAACACAGCATAAGAGAATAACCATAAGGTTTAAAATATAGAGTACATAAATTAAGACGGGGAGTTGGAAACATGGGAAAAGCTCAATGAAATATAGATAATATTATATTATGTACTCTTAAATGCCTGCTTAAATTATAATATGAATAAATTCTATAAATAATATGAAGTTAACCCCAAAGTTACAATTTAACCAAGACAATTGTCTTTCAACATATAAATGAAAACATAGTAGAAATGACCACTTGATAAGAAGCTGAAGTCCACCAATGAATATGCATTTTGTAGTAAAGTATGGTGTTAACTTTAATGTCCCCCATTTATTAATGAGTCTGAGTGCCAAAGCTTTATGCTGCTAGATCCTTTCCTTTCTTTTTACTTACAAGTAGACATCCTATTTTTATACTCTATAACTTTAACTTTTCCATACTCTTGCTGGACTTTAGGAAAAGAACATTCTTCTATTACAGCAAAACATGAATAAAAATCCTCGTATCAGGAAAATTATGCACAGGGAAATAGCACACCATATACTTGCAGGCAGGTTTGATTAAAACTTTGGAGAAAATTAGATCTAAATCCAGAAGCTGACATTCTAATGGGACCAAAGCAAAATTAAGTATTCGAACGATAAGAATTGAGCACAAGCAAAATTGATCAGTATGCCCATCGTTTCTCAAAATATACAGGTAGTCCTCAACTTATGACCACAATTGAGCCTAAAATTTCTGTTGCTAAGTGAGACATTTCTTAAGTGAGTTTTGCCCCATTCTTAAGTGACTCCCTGAAGCTGTTAAGTTAGTAACATGATTGTTAAATGAATTTGGTTTCCCCATTGATTTTGCTCATCAGAAGGTTGCAAAATGACCCCAGGACACTGCAACCGTCATAAATATGAACCAGTTGTCAAACATCTGAATTTTGATCAGGTGATCATGGGGATGCTGCAACGGTCATAACTGTGAAAAACAGTCATAAGTCACTTTTTCAGTGCTGTTCTAACTGAACGGTCACTAAATGAACTGTTGTAAGTTGAGGACTACCTGTATTCAGGCACTTCCTTGTTTTTGTATTTATGGATCACATTCTCTATATTCAATCAGTATTTCTTCTTCCCCTCTGCAAAAAACTGATAACTACTTCTATTACACACCGTGAAAAAGATATTCTGGCAAAAAGCATAATTTCAACGTGCTAATAATTTACTCTAAAGGACGTTTTTAATAGCTGTTATAATGGTGACAAGAAAAAGAAGTTCACTCCAAGTTTGTTAAAATAATAAACACTATACAAGTGAAATAGCCCAGATAATTCGTAACATTTACACTTTTGCATAACAAGCTTAGGGGAGAAAACAACTTGCAGAAAAATCCACTGAGTTTGATTGCAAAGTAATTTCACTACTTTTTTGAGATAAATAATTAAATTCTCTTTATAAGATTATATTATTGTTAGTGTGCAATTTCTCTAACAGAACTATGTCAGATTGCAACGGGAAATTAATGCTTACAGGTTTATGTGTACATAAACAGAAAAAGCTTGTTAAATATGCATAAGATGGAAAAGGAATACATTATTGAACAATCTACTTTCAAAAGCACACAGTTTTAAAATTATTGTTGTGGAAGTACACATTTAGGTATTCGGAAGAGGCGGAATGCTTTATATAAATGAAGTTATATTCAATACAAATGAATATATTTATATTAATATAAAGAATTGTCTTTTCCTCAATCGTTAAACCAAATGATGCAGTAACTTGAAAAAAATATCTCTTAGGGCTTGGCGGATAAGCGGTCTTCTATTCCATCAGCCCCAGCCCAAATGCCCAGTGCCAGGGATTGATTAATGATGTACAATGTAGTCCTAAAACACATGAAGAGTATCACATTGCTCACTTCTGGGCAACGAATCCATTTATGGGGCAGTCAAAAGTGAACCTGATTACTATTTTATGAATCTGCTGAATGAGAGAGACAGCACACAGGCAAAGAATTTTTTTAAAAATATACATTTTCACGAAAAGAGGCAGGAACATTAATGATGTCCCCCAAATTTCTAGTTTCCGTGAAGCTAGAAAATCTCAAGCCAATACACAAACAATTCAGTAATATAGGTAGTTCTTGACTTACAACCACAATTGGGACCAGAATTTCTGCTGCTAAGCAAGGCGGTTGTTAAGTGAGCCACGCCCAATTTTACCACCTCTTTTGCCATAGTTGCTAAACAAATTACTGCCATTGTTAAGTGAATTGTGCAGGTATTAAGTGAACATAGCTTCCCTCATTGACTTTGCTGAGCCGCGGTGGCGCAGTGGTTAGTGCAGTACTGCAGCCTACTTCTGCTGACTGCCGGCTGACTGAAATTTGGCAGTTCAAATCTCACCAGGCTCAAGGTTGACTCAGACTTCTGAGGTGGGTAAAATGAGGACCCAAATTGTTGGGGGCAATATGCTGACTCTGTAAACCGCTTAGAGAGGGCTGTAAAGCACTGTAAAGCGGTATATAATAGCTATTGCTATTGCTATTGTTGGAAGTTAGTTGGGAAGATTGCAGGTGGCAATCACCCAACCCCAGGATGCTGCAACTGTCATTAATACATGCCAATTGCAAAGCGCCCAAATTCTGATCATGTGACTGTAGGATACTGCAATGGGTGTAAGTGTGAGGACTGGCTGTAAATCACTTTTTCGGTCCTCTATAAATTTGAATGGTCACTAAACGAAGGGTTGTAAGTCGAGGACTACCTGTACTGAATACGCTTCTTATTCCAATGATTTCAGACTGAGATTGGGTGATTTTGGAGGAGGTTTGCTCTCCAAGCTTGTTTCAATTTAGTTTCTGACTGTTTTGTGACCAGACTAGGTAACATCATCAGCAAGATTTTCTTGTCCTAACAGAGTAACAGTAACAGAGTAACAGAGTTGGAAGGGACCTTGTAGGTCATCTAGTCCAACCCCCCCCCCCACTCAAGCAGGAGTCCTATTCCTCTTTAGCTTATAAATGTCTTGTGTGCCAATGTGGTCAGTTGGTTGTGTGATTGGTTGTTTGTTTGGAGCTATATTTAAATTCTGAGCAGCTGATTGGTTCTCTTGTTCATTGGTCGTTCGAATGGTCTGGTTTCTTACGAATTCATATGCTGGATCTAGATCTATATGCTTGCTAATTGCTCCTTTGGGAGAATACCAGGCTTCAATAAATTCATGTGTGTGGCGGGTGTTGGCATGGCCAATGATTTTTGGTCCTTCGCAATCAAACTGGTGTTGTTTATTATCAATGTGATTTGAGATCAGGGATTTTTGGTTGTTGTGAGATTGGGTGAGTTGAAAGAATGGGGTTAAAAGACAAAAGATGTTTACCCCAAGGTGCAAGAGCGTCTCCTCAGAAATTTCATAGGACAGCAGGCCATTACTGGAATCCTAAAACCAACACACACCACATTCCACATTAATCCTGCAAATGCGGTAAATAAATTGTTTATCACAAAATGCCAAAAGCCTCTCATATTTCATTCCAAAGAAACAGAACCTGTTCTTACCGGCTCAGAGAATCGGCATCCATATCACCATAAATCTCAGGAACCGCCATAAATTATCGGCTGTCGTTCCTTCAGAAGTAAATCTTTTGTCTTTTAACTTGTGGAAAAATAGGAAAAAATAGAGCAGTGTGTTTTCTCCAATTGTCTCCTAGGTTGTTTCTACCTCCTACAACTTTGGGCAATGAGGCACCATTGTGGCTGATGAATACAGCATTGATGCTACTGGACTATTAACACCACTATAACTGATGTGTATTTACTACTATTACTATAGTACTATCACAATTAATACTACTACTACTACTACTACTACTACTACTACTACTACTAAAGTTTGCTACTATTACTGCTAAGTGAAGACTATGAAGCCAGCACCACTGCAGCTAGCTGATATTAACTCTTTAAATGCCATAATCTTGCAAAGTAAGGAGATTCTTTAGGAAGGTCACACAGGGTCCTTACTAACACTGCATGATGATAACACAGCTTCTATAGTCCTGAAATGTTACAACAAACCAACAAACCAACAAACCAAAATTCCATTGCTTTAAAATGTGTAGTTTCTTGTATTTTAAGTTGCAGTGCCGTCACGATTACAGAAATCCAAAGTAGTAAGTATGGAGGCAATATTTCTACGGAGATTCTCAGTCATCCAGGTCATGGTTGTCCCAAAGGTGCTTTTTCAGGAGGCAACTGGACTTTCTTGTTTTTCTTTGAAGACATTTTGCTTCTCATCCAAGGAGCTTCTTCAGCTCTGACCGGATGGTGGGGAATGGAAGCATTTGTATTCCTTGCAGACAGCTGGACATTTGCATTCTTTTGTCTGCTGTCTGCAAGGAATACAAATCCTTCCATTCACCACCATCTAGTCAGAGCTGAAGACGCTTCTTGGATGAGAAGCGAAATGTCTTCAAAGAAAAACATGAAACTCTAGTTGCTTCTTGAAAAAGCACCTTTGGGACAACCATGACCTGGATGACTGAGAATCTCCATTAGACATTGTCCCAAACGTGCTGTTCAAAAGACAACTGGATTTTCTTGCTTTTTCCTTGAAAACATTTCACTTCTCATCCAAGAACAGAAGAAGCTTCTTAGATGAGAAGCAAAATATTTTCAAGAGAAAAACTAAGAAAGTCCAGTTGCCTTATGGAGGCAATATGTATTAAATATATAGCTATAATCTACAGTTATGCATATGTTCAGCCAAACACTAACTATAATTAAAAAGAGATGATGGCAAATCAGTGATGCTGGTTTGTACGTAGCTGCCCTTCTTTATAGGCACACATAAGGGGGTCAACTTATTTTCCAAAGCATCAGAAGGCAAGACAAGAAACAATGGATGGAAACTAATCAAGGAGAGAAGCAACCTAGAACTAAGGAGGAATTTCCTAACACTGAAAACAATTCATCAGTGGTACAGCTTGCCTTCAGAAGTTGTAGGTATTTCATCACTTTTTTAAAGAAAAGACTAAACAGCCACCTATCTGAAATGGTATAGGGTCTCTTGCTTGAGCAGGGGGTTGGACTAGAAGACCTCCAAGGTGCCTTCCACCTCTATTCTGATTGAATGATTGAAATAGCAGTCACCTTCAAAATAAAAGCAATGCAGTTGTGTTGCGTGCATGGCGTACTCTAAGCCTACGCACCTTCACAGCTCTATTGGTTCAGTCCTCCCCAACAGTCCATTTCTCATGTGGCCCCTTAGGGAAATTAATTGCCCACCCCTGCCATAAGCAGTAGGAGGGTGTTGAAAGAAGAAGACAGAGAAAGCAAGCGGCAATGAACTAAAGGAGGTGGATAGGTAGAAAATAGAAAAAATTAAGCTGTATACATACACATACACATTGTGCCAGGGAAAACTGGCAAGCCTAGAACTTCTACAGTGCAAAAGGGAATGGAGGTTGAATTACACATGCTAAATGGAACAAAAAAGCCTGTTTATCAGCTGTGGGCTTTCTAATATATATGTATAATAGTGATATAAATGTGATTATTTCCCAAAGGTAAATAGCATTCAATTTTGGCTGGGACAATATTTTATCCTTACTGATTCTTGTTCTCTTACCATTACCCCCAGGCCTTATTGCAGAATCCTGCTCACATACAGCACCTGTTCAAAAGGTAATCAAGCAGGACTCCAAAGGCATAAGACCATTCAGGAACCTAGATGTGGTCACAACTCTTTAAAGATGCAAATTGAGAATCAGCCATCATAACAAGAGAGTTCTGCTAATTCTCTTATGATTATGCAGATTTCAGCACCAACTTTTGTGAAGCTTATTTGTTTTATTTAGCAATAAATTTAATACTGGCTCCCTGAAGCAAAAAGACAGATGGACTATAAACTTTGCATTTTTAGTGGTTTTAGTTACTAGGTTGCAGTATTTTTTTTTATCCCCATTTAAATTATATCCTTGCAAGTTTGTATTGATTGAATTTTGACTTTTAAAAAAGTGGCCTCTGGTGTGACTTGTCTGTTTTTGCATTAGAATCTGCAGGAATACATTTTATTGTCTGCAAGAATTCATTGGATTTGTCTATTCTTAATTTACTTTCTTGATGCATAAATGGATTAAGATTAAATGTTTGTATTGAATATTATTCAATGGATACCAGTATAGTAGTTATGGTCTCACATGTCAGGTCCAAGAACTGAGAACAAGACATAAAGCCATTTCCCAGTAGTTTTTTTTTAATTGTTGTTCACCTACAGACAGAATCTTGCCAGACTAAAGCAACTATCTGCCTAACTTTAGATGTATACATCTTTAGATGTATTCTGTGAACTGCTACAGTAGGGAAGGTCCATCCTTGCCCTCTTCCTGCCTATCAGACATTCCAAAGTCCACTGCCTCTTTGCCCTCTGGGAATCTCTCCTGGGACTCCAGACTACATTCCACCATGCATGATGAGATGTCTCATGACCAAGAAGCACTTTTTCAAGAGAAGGACTATAGACTTGGACAGTTCATCAATAGTTCTGGTTTTTATATAACTTGCTTATGTATTTGCTTCATCATGTCATTCACTCACCTCACACGTCTCCAGCAAAGATCAGATAGATGAGTTTTACATTGCTGAGAAGGTGGTAAAAAGTCAGGAAGTAGGCAGAAATGGTAAAAAGAGTATCACCAGCTAATCACGACTTCTATGATTGCTGATGGTGAGGATCATGGAAGGCACGTTGTCCAGCCTCTTTGCCCGACCTGATAGGAGGGGAGCTATGGTAGCCTATGATGGCTAAAATCAGAAGGAGTCTAATAATACCTTTTCAGACTAACACATTTTATAAAAAAGAATGTTAACTCCAGCTCACTTCATCAGATGTGCAGAACAGCTAAACTGACACAAGATTTACATTGGGAAGAGGTAGATGAAAAGAAGGAGAAGACAGATTGTTTATGCAAAGTGCAGGATACATATGAGACAGATTGAAAGGATCTTATTAACAACAATTGTAATGTCTGAAAAATCCACTGTGCCTGTTGCAACCTCCCGAGATAGGCTGAAACAATACATGTGAAATCAGCAATTTCTTGCTCAATTATGCTGCTAAACTTTCTTTTTTCCAAATGGCTACTTTGAGATCCGTAGTGGAAGGTCCTCGGAGACTAATATGCTCAGAGAGGTGAGCTGCAGCTCATGAAAATGTATGCCTTTTTAGAAAATTCAAGTTGTAACTAAGCTCATCCCCATGTCTGTTCCACATCATAAGACTATATCAATAAACCATGGCTGCATGTAGGCTAGTTGGCCCTTTATTGGTGTCTCTCATGCTTCACCAGTTACTGTGATGGGTAGCTTTGATGCTGCCTCTTTGGGGCTTTAACTGTTCACTCGAATATTGCCATTGTCTTCTTAGCAGTGGTGGAATGAAGAACTTTTTTAAGTTCATGGTTGAATGCAAATTCATTTAATTTGGCACTAGAAAAATGCATTTTGCTTCAAATGTTTCTAAAACAGAGCACATTAAGAGATGGAATTGCAAATAAGTTTGGAGGCGTGTGCAGTGCATAACCATTTGAGTGGATTTTTAAAATAAGAACTCTAATCTGACAAATGAGAAACTGAAAAAGTGAATTTGATGTAACTGACAAAAATGAAAGACGGAAAGAAACTGGATCAATGCAAAAGTGAGAAACTTAGATTTTACACCTTTAACTAATCATTATACCAAAGTTATCTTCACTGTCTCTCTTATCCATCCATTTCTTTGCCTCCTGAGGCTTTCCCCACATAAGAATGGAGGTTACATCTTAACAGTAGCTCGGATTCATATGGCAGTGTCATTTGGGATGACGCACAATTAAACATTACAATTAATATTGTAAGCTGCCTAGAGTTATCGTGTGGCAAGATGGGTGGCTAATATATATATATATATATACAAATAAATAAATACTGACAATACTGGCTTAATTGCCTTTGTACTTTATTCTATGTCTTCTTTTGCTTAAGCAGTGGGAAGAATTTCATAACACACCTCCCTTGCCTAACTCCTTAATATTTAGGAAAACGTTCTTTTCCCCTTCTTTATAACCAGACCTGATTCATAAGCTTTATTCTAAAACAGACTTATGAATCACTTTCCCATAAGTGGGCATTAGCTAATGCCAAACTGCAATAGAATTGCTACAAATTAACATACGGCAGCCCTATTAAAATATAATGAGGGTTTCCTGATTAATGTTATTATGAGGAATACCAAAGGAACTAATGATGATTACCCACTGTACAGTGGAGAATTTGAGTTTCATTATCAATGACTGCCTGGCTTCTCTTAGAACTCAGTTTGGGCCATCTGGCCATGTTTGTCCTGAACGTGGGGTATGGGGTTTGTCCTACAGCAGGGAACCAACTGGTGGAGAGAGAAAAATGTGCATCTGTAGATCTGTCGATGTGTGGATGTGTGGATGTTGGAGGAAGCATTTTTAACCCAGCTGTACTGAATCCGATTGAGATCTGCCAGGAAATAATCTGTGTAGAAGAAAGTTCTCCTCTCTTTTTTGTTACTTTCAAGTAAATATAAAAATACTGGATAATGGAATGGCTGCTTATAAATGCAGCCAGTAGGTACATTGCTGTTATAGAGAGACATTTAGTCCTCAACTTACAATAGTTCATTTAGTGACCATTCAAAGTTACAATGGCACTGAAAAATGTGACTTATGACTGTTTTTCACACTTGCAGCATCTCATGGCCACGTGATCAAAATTTGGATGTTTTGCAACTGACTCATATTTATGACGGTTGCAATGTCCCGGGGTCATGTGATCATCTTTTTGCGACCTTCTGAGAAACAAAGCCAATGGGGAAGCCAGATTCACTGAACAACCAGGTTACTAAATGATCAACTGCAGTGATTCACTTAACAACTGTGGCAAGAAGGGTCGTAAAATGGGGCAAAACTCACTTAACAAATGTCTCACTTAACAACAGAAATGTTGGGCTCAATTGTGGTTGTAAGTCGAGGATTACCTGTAATTATAATAACATCCACGATATGGTGCATCTGAGATGGATTGATTGCCTCTTGCAAAATTACCATCCAGGCTGGGCTCTTCAGCAGTCTGGTTTTCCTTATCCTGCTCAACAGTCATACATTTGGTCCAGTTTGGGCTTAATGCACTGTGGGAATGCAGATGCTATGGTTTATGAAACATGTTTCATGACTTTGTATAGATAGTGAACTAAGCCAGTTGGGGATTATTCCACAAATTAAGGATAAGC
>QLTV01000641.1:509669-536307 GCA_003457575.1 Thermophis baileyi | reverse complement strand
AGCCACGCCCACCAAGCCACACCACGCCCACCAAGCCACGCCCACAGAACCGGTAGTAAAAAAAATTGAATCCCACCACTGAATAAGAGACTCTTGAAGGCCTGTTAGAGCAGAGGTCTTCAAACTTGGCAACTTTAAGACTTGTGGACTTCAACTCCCAGAATTCTCCAGCCAGCATAGAATTCTGGGAGTTGAAGTCCACAAGTCTTAAAGTTGCCAAGTTTGGGGACCCCTGTGTTAGAGGTTTCTGTTCTCCCCTCTTATACTAAATACCACAATCAAGGTGGGGCAACCTTGAGTTTCTTCTTCCCCCTCCTATCTATCTGGGCTTAATGGATGCTTGAATTTCTTTTTCAAGGCCATCTCTGTGCTCCTCTACAACATCATATTTTTTGTCAAGGCTAAACATTCCTAGCTTTCTCATTTTAATAAAAATTAAACATGCAGATCACTTTGAAGAACTATCTATGTATCAGTAGCCTTGTCCACCTGATAGCTTTCTTTATTGAGAACAACATGACAGCGATGAGCAGGCCTGTTCTGAGTCAAATATCGCTGTACGTTGGGTGTCACCGGGCTACATGAGAAGCTGGTTCTGCATGAATGCAGCATGATCATAGCAGAGATTTTACATGTATCCAGTGTAATGTGAAAACCACTGCATGGTTGAGAAATCTCCACATTGTTAGATAATCACACTATACCCATAGATGGCTTCCTGTGTACTACTGTTGTCAGCCCCATAGATAAACCAAACCAAAAAAATCCATTCCACAAAAAGACTAAAACTACTTTTACTGAGATTAGTTATACTATCAGAATCTTCTAAGTTTAATTTATGCTGTACCTCCTGCCCTTTCTTATACTCCTGTAAATTAGGGAACAGTTTGTCTGAGCTGCTTATGATTGCCACTATCTTCCTGTTATGGACTTTAGGTATTTTTTAGTCCTCATTGCTTTGGTAACGGAGCTTGCATCTCTATCAAGGTAATCTTCCTTACTGTTGGCAACTGTTGTCACAATACAATTTGAGGATTTTAGAGATGGGTCTTATCTATTCAGCCTGTAGTAGGGAGCTTGGTTCCTCGTTCAGTTGTAATGGCTAGGTTCTTATTGTAGTGAGAGGTGATGATAAGAGGGTTGGTCTTCAGAAAACTGCAGTAAAAATCTCCAGATCTGATACTCAGAAACTTGATATCCTTCATTTTAGGGAATAGAACTTTAAATTAAAAGAACTATCTATCCAACAGAGAAATTCATTGCCTGTGTATATTTGAAAAAGGTCAAAATAATCTTTCATTTTCACAAAGTAAAGACTTATTCTTGAAGCTGTCTTAATATTAGCATTTATGAGGCAGTCAGTCCCTCAGGGCATTTCTTATGAAGTACTGGCAAATTCACCCAGCGGGGAGGATAAATTGTTCATAGTTAAATGGATATTTGGCAGTTTTAGATTAAGTGAATCATCCAGATCTAGAAGGAGTTATTTCACTTCCACTGCACCAAAATCAGAGGATGGTTGGAAGGCAAACGAGGAAGCAACTTAATGGGAACAGAATGGGGTATGATCACGCAATGGTTGTGCTCTGTCAAAGCAAGAATGGCAGATCATCACCATCATCATCATCATGACATATATCCTGCTCCTATATCCCATGTAGTAGTCTAGCCCAATGAAGAGGTCTTCTCAGAGTAGGGGCTGTATGTGTGCGTGCCAGATACAAATGCAATTTGCAGCAAGAGAAGCAACAAAGATTAAACACTCCTGGTTGAATTGGCTAAGATTTTGAACTAAGATGTAGTTTTGAAATAATAGAAAATACTTGTAGCTCAGGTTTTAGATTTTGGCAGAGGTTTGCTCTCCAAGCTTGTTTCAATTTAGTTTCTGAACGTTTCGTGACCAGACTAGGTAACATCATCATCAGGATTTTCTTGTCCTATTCTTCTTTAGCTTATATATGTCTTGTGTGCCAGTGTGGTCAGTTGATCGTGTGATTGGTTGTTCATTTGGAGATATATTTAAATTCTGAGCAGCTGATTGGTTCTTTTGTTGATTGGTCCTTTGAATGGTCTGCTTTCTTATAGATTCATATGCTGGAACTAAATCAATATGCTTGCTAATTGCTCCTTTGGGAGAATACCAGGCTTCAATAAATTCATGTTTGTGGTGGGTGTTGGTATGGCCAATGATTTTTGTTCCTTCCCAATCAAACTAGTGTTGTTCATTGTCAAAGTAGTTTGAGATCAGGGACTTTTGGACATGCCGTTTAACTGCCGTTTGTGGTTGATGCAACATGCCATGGCCTAACATGCATAAAAACAAGAGATAAGACAGCTTCCAAATACACCAAAATAGCCCTGGAGACTTCATGAAATGTTGGAAAAAACAAATTCAAACCATACATCGTCACTAAACAAAACAATCTCAGACTTGAGAAATAAAACTGCAACTCAGTCTTGATCAGGGGTGAAATCCAGCAGGTTCTGACAGGTTCTGGAGAACCGGTAGCAGAAATTTTGAGTAGTTCAGAGAACTGGCAAATACCACCTCTGGCTGGCCCCAGAGTGGGGAGGGAATGGAGATTTTGCAATATCCTTCCCCCAGGAGTGGGGTGGGAATGGAGATTTTGCAGTATCCTTCCCCTGGAGTGGGGTGGGAATGGAGATTTTGCAGTATCCTTCCCCTGGAGGGGGGGGGGAATGGAGATTTTGCAATATCCTTCCCCTGGAGTGGGGTGGGAATGGAGATTTTGCAGTATCCTTCCCCTGCCATGCCCACCAAGCCACGCCCACCAAGCCACACCATGCCCACCAAGCCACGCCCACAGAACCGGTAGTAAAAAAAATTGGATTTCACCACTGGTCTTGATCCTGAAGTTCAAACACATTGACACAACCTGTTTGTGCTTCTTACAAACTATAAAATGCCAGGTTCTTACACAGACATTCTATTGCAGTAGATTTGTCAAGGGCCAATTTTCAGCATAGAATCTCTCTTGGGGAGATGCAGCTAGCCCTAATTATGGGGACCTCATCATCATGATGAATTCTGCTTGCATTTATTTCTCCTCATCTTCCCAGTATTCCCTTCTATACACAAACACTTTGGCGCCCTATCATTTCGGCCATACGCAGGCTTTAAGTATAGGGCAGTGATGGCGAACCTTTTTTTGCTCGGGTGCCAAAAGGGCGTGTGTGCGCGCCCACACCCATAATGCAATGCCCCACCGCGCATGCGCGCACAACCCCCCGTGCTGCCCCCGCGCATGCACGCAGGACTCACTGAAGCCTCCAGAGCCTGTGGATGGTGAAAAACGGATTCCAGCTGATTTTCGGCCTTCTGGAGGGCGGGGGGAGGTTGTTTTTGCCTTCCCCAGGCTTCAGGAAAGCCTCCTGAAGCCTGGGGAGGCTGAAAAACGGCTCAACGGCCCAACCGGAATGGCCGTTGGGTCCATTTTTCACCATCCAGGCTCCGGAGGCTTTCCTGAAGCCTGGGGAAGGCGGAAATGACCTCCCCCCGCCCTCCAGAAGGCCAAAAATCAGTTGGCCAGCGCGCACATGCGCACTGGAGCTGAAATAGGGCAACGCCTCACATGCCCTCAGATATAACTCCACGTGCCACCTGTGGCACGCGTGCCATAGGTTTGCTATCACTGGTATAAGGGATGTATTTTTTATGCCCAGGTTCTCTACCCATTCTCTTTATTGACTTTATGCTTCAATGATATATACTAACTTTTAAAGTTCTGACACCAACGAAGTAACTATCAATGTGACTGTGAAGATGGGGGGAAAATAGATACAACAAATTATTATTTTGAAATTTAAGGAAGGCATCAGGAGATCACTATATGTTGAATCAGGTTGTGATGACCCAGGGCGTGGCACAAAGGCAACACAGCCAGAGAACCGGTATAAGTCCCTTTATTGGCAGCAACTTTGCCCCCAACGTCCCGTTTACTCTCTGGCCTGGAGAAAAGCTCTCCCACAAACCTGCAGCAGCTTCTGGCCGCAGATACTTCAGTCCAAACGCTGTAAACAGAATGACTGCAATCAATCACTCCAGCAGGGCAAGATAATGAGTCCCAGAAGCAAAGAATTAATGGCAATAATTCCAGCAAGACAAGAGAAGCACACAGAAGCACGACAATAATTCAAACAGTCAGGAGGAATGCCAGGAATGCAGGCCACAACTCTCAATACTATCTGAATTCAGCATTTGTTCCCAACAAACGCCCCTCCCAACTGCCTCTCCTTTAAACTCCATCCCCAGGTGTGCCTTGTGAAGGGAATCAGGGCCCTTTCCTTCCTCGTAAGCCACGCAACCCACGTTGCTTTCTTCTGCGTTCTTCCCTGCGTGCCCTAGGATGAGGGGGTGTGTGCCTTGGTCTTCATCTGAATCCCCTTTCCCTTGTTCTACCTCTCCCCTGCTCTGCCCAGCCTGACTTTGCCCTTCCCCAGTTTCCTCCTCAGCCAACGGAGCCACTCTCGGTCAGCTGTTCGTCTTCCGTCTCAGATTCAGATTCCGAAGGGTGCATGACACAGGTTGTTTGCTTTCTAGCTCACTGTTGTTTCAATTTCAAGACATTGGTTCTTCAAAGATCAATCCAATCATCTGTTGCTTGAGCTTTTTTTAGGTCAGAAATAGCAAGGGCTTGTGAATTTCTGCATACAGACCTGGTCTACCTCTGAACTACAGTCCCACCCTCTAAATATGAGATGTTTTATCAGCTTATGTTCCAATAATTTTGGCAGTCAAATCAAGAGGAAAGCTGCATTAATGGGAAAGTTTATCGGTAGAATGTTTTCACTCTTAAGTGATCACTCAGGAAGGAAGTTGCTAATCTGGAATATATAATGAGTTCTACTTCATAGCTGAAATGCTTTTACAAATTCTCAGATTCTTCTTCTCCCCTGTGTTCTTCTTTGCTGTAATTTGGGTGAAAGAAGAAATGTCTTCCTTTAAAGATTTGGAGTGTGAAAAGGGGTTCCGCAATTTTATCGTTGGTATTACTGAGAAAGCTCTAAACAGTTTTAGGTCCAATTATCTTTAGTCCACTTGATGGCTGAAGTGATCTGTCTGAGAGCAACCAAGCAACAATGAAGTGATAAAAATCACATCTCAACTTGCCAATATAGAATAACAAAGTTGGAAGGCCTTCTAGTCCAACCCCCTGCTGAGGCAGGAAACCCTATACCCGTGATGTGAACCTATGGCACGCGTGCCACAGCTGGCACGCAGAGCCATATCTGAGGGCACGCGAGGCGTTGCTCTATGTCAGCTCCAGCACGCCAGCTGATATTTGGCATTCCAGAGGGTGGGGCAGAGGCCGTTTTCGCCCTCCCCAGGCTTCAGGAAAGCCTCCGGAGCCTGTGGATGGCGAAAAACGGGGCCAACGGGCCTACCGGAAGTTCAGAAACAAACTTCCGGTTGGGCCACTGGGCCATTTTTCGCCCTCCCAGACTTCAGGAAAGCCTCCTGAAGCTTGGGGAAGGCGAAAAACAGCCCAATGGGCCTACCGGAAGTCCGGAGGCTTCAGTGAGGTCTACGCGCATGCGCGGGGAGGGCATTGCATTATGGGTGTGGGCACGCGCGCGCTATCGAGTGCACGCACGCCCTTTTGGCACCCGAGCAAAAAAAGGTTCGCCATCACTGCCCTATACCTTTCAGACATTTATTTACTTATAAATTCAGAGATATTCATTTGAGTACATTTTCAAGCACCCTAGGAAAATGAATAAATGGAGAATAGAGTAAAGGCCCTCTTCAGCATCAGCACCCAAAATTCTGAATGTCTTCCCAAGAGCAACACATTTGTTTTATTGGCTGATGTGGGTTTCACTGCAATTTTCATCTGTTGCTTTGTTGTAATAAATGTTATTACTTTTATCTATACAATGATGATGTTTTATTGCTCTATGGTTTAATCTGCCCAAGGATCAGAGGGTATTTAGTGGGCATAAAATAAAAGATTATCACTACATTTTGGTTCCTTACATATGAAATCTATGTTTTTCTTTAGCTCATCTGCTGGATTGCAATTGCTAAAATACTGTTGCTAATGATTCAACTACCCATGTTTCATGCCTTCCATTTCTATGCTGCCATTGGCTCTGGCATTCATCTGTATGGTATCAAAGTTCTAATTAGTCCAGCATCTTATATCCTAAATGGCTGGTCCCAGGTTCTTCCAAGAAGCCCCAGATTGTTCTCCCACTGTTGTAACCCTCTACTCCAAGTAGCATATATTTCACATATGATTAGCGACAAGGAGAAAGTGAATTCCTTCCATTTTGAGAAGGCCTGGAGATGATATAGAGCAAGGGTTCCCAACCCCCGGTCTGTGGACCGGCACCGGTCCGTGGCATGCCAGAAACCAGGCCACGCAAACAAGTGAAGCCCCATCCGCGGGATGCAGGCAGCACATGAAACCACACCCCCTCTGGTCCACAGAAAAACCTCTCTCCACGGAACCAGTCCCAGGTGCCCAAAAGGTTGGGGGCCACTGATATATAGAATACAAGCAACTCTTGTGATCTTGCATTATTTAAACATGTTCTGATGAAGTTTAAAACAAACCAGAAGGATAGCAATTCCTTACACATATCTGAAGTGGGAAAAGAAAGGACAGATGGCAATTTTCTCAAACTGATATTACAAGTGTTTCTATTTTAGATGTTCTCTAATGTTGAAAATAAGCAAGTAAAGCAAGTGTGAGATGTTTTCCTCTTATAACATTTTTAACACATGCACACACCCGCACATGCAAGTTCTTGCCAAAGTGGGGTGAAAAAAATAATTGAAGAATGGTCCCAATGAGCAGAAGTATTTAACAAAGCCCTCCCCAAAAAGGAGAATCTGTTTTCCAAAATTTGGCTGGGGGCAACCACCTATTCATGTTGCTGATTTTGTATTCGTTTATTAAACACCTTAAACACCATATAGATAGTATCTATGCCAATTGGAAAAAGAGAGCTGTTCTTTTTGTTATTTCTGTTACTGCAGCCTGTTCTTGCAGGTGAATCATTTTGACTTGCCAGGATTTGGTGGGTTTTTGTTTTTTTTAGCTAATCCTGAGTGCTAAATTAGCACGTATTTCAGTGCCATTAAATTGTGCTTGTTTCTGTTTCTTCAACCACGTGAGCAAAGAACTGGGCAGGGAAAGACATAAATTTATACTGTAAATAACTTTACTTATTAAAGAGAGAGAGAAAAAAGGCGAAGGGCGAACCTTTGTTCCACATTAGAAACCCTGCAAAGTGATTTTCCGGCCAGACTCCCAAAAGATCACATTCCCAGATTTACAGGGAGAAAATGATGACGATGACGTCACGCCGAACGGGCGAAAGCGATTGGTGCAGACGCGCCTCCTCTGAACCAATCCGTAGACAGACGGGCGACGGGAGGCGCGCTCGCGCTCTCTCCGTCCGCCTCTCCGCGAGGCTTAGGGTTGCCCCGAGCAACCGCCAATCCGATCCGACAGTGAAGAAGCAAGACCAACGCTTATTGGCTCTCTCGGGAAATCTCTCGTTCAAAGCTTTCCCAGGATTGGTTAAGATTGCACGCTTTCGGGAAGGCAAGGAGTTTGGGGGGTAGGTCCGGCCACGCGTGGAAGGCCTCCGCTCGTTTATTTTTATTGTTTTATTTCAATTGATAATGATTTCTGTCTCGTGGCTGGATCCTTAACTAAGAAAAATGTTTTTAGTTTGCTATAGGGCAGGCAGGAATTCCACCGGGGGAGCTTTGACCAGGATGGTCTCTGCCTGCTAGGTTTACAATGATGATTCCTTCAACCTTTTCTTTTAATCCTGTTTGTGCCATTGGGGGCCACTTTGAGTGGTCCGGGGAGGGGAAGAGAGGGGGAATTGAAGTGTTTCCCCTGGCCCTGATTAAAAGCAGGAAGAGGCACTGATTAAAAACCTGCAGAGTTGGATACACCAGATCAGCCAGCGGTCTTTTGGTGCACCATATTGTGTGAATGCAACAACCCTTGTTTAGTCTTACGCTGTACAGTGTATTGTGCAGATTCGGAAGATTTATTTGGGAATCAGGCATAAGATAACATGTGAGAATACAGCCATTGAGCTGCTTTTTCCTCGGATTTGTAGAGCAGGGCTGCAAAAATCCACATGAACAGACCATATGCTCTTGGCTGCCATCTAAGAATTATCAGATTTTTGCAACAGGCAATCTCCACTTACAACCATTTAAGTGACTGTTTAAAATTGAGTGGTTCTGAAACAAAGTGACGTATGACTGTTTTTCACACTTATGACCATTGGTTACATGATCAAAATTCAGATGCTTAGCAACTGGCATGTATTTATGATGATTGCAGTGTCCCAGGGTCACATGGTCACCTTTTGCACCTTCTGACAAGCAAAATCAGTGGGGAAGCCAGATTCACTTAACCATGTTACTCACTTAATAACTGCAGGGATTCACTTAACTGTGGCAAGAATGGTTGTAAAATGGGGCAAAATTCACTTTACTGTCTTGCTTAGCAACAGAAGTTTTGGGCTCAATTGTGGTCGTAAGTCGATGATTGCCTGTACTTCCTTTTCTTCCTTTCAACCATGATGTGTTACCTGGTTTTGATTAACCTTGTTTCACAGGCCTGGGAGAATTTTATGCATGTTAAACCATCTATGCGACCAGGGGTGGGTTCCACTTACCTTCCCCACCGGTTCGCATCGTGATGTTTTGCGCGTGCGCGCTCCTTCCGCTCGCGTGCGCGCGTTCCCTCGGGCAATTTGGCTTCCGCACATGCTCAGTAGCTTCAATCAGCCCGAAACACAGCTGAGGAGCTGCTCAGCTGTGCTTCTGGCAAAGGAATAAAGGTCAGTTTAAACGCAGGGGCGGGCGAGAGGGCCCTTTTTCAAGCGGCAGAACAGGAAAAACCTTCCACACAGTAAAACAAATTCACTAAAAATTCCCCAAAAAAAGATGGCGCCCACGGACCAGCACCGACCGAACCGGATCCATGACATCACCAGCGGGTCGCTAACGGTTCGGGCAATCCAGTCCGAACCGGGAGGAACCCACCCCTGTATGCGACCCAGTGCTTCCTGGAGGAAGGGGAATAGTAGCACAGCACCTAAGTAAATGAAGCAACAAAGAAGAGTGGCATCTATTGGTTTATTTCCCTCCATGGTTGCCATGCAGATTGGAAAACAGAGGGGTGTTGATGCAGATGGAAGAAGTGTCAATTTAAATACATTAAATAAAAAATAACAGCGGTTTATGAAGCTTCCTTTAACTTTTCTTGACCTTTCAGAGAAAAGGATGACTGGTACAATACTTGGAGTTGGGCCTGGAGTATTCATCTTGGCAGTGGTCTGGGTCTTGACTTTACTGCTGTGCCTGTTGTTATCCAGAGCTTCTGGACTTGCTAGGTAAGATCTCTATTACTGGCAAAATAAATGGAGTGGAAGCTGCTCTTCGAATGAATTTCAGGCAAAGTTTAAGAAAGCAAGAGATTTTTGTGCAAATGCTGTAGATTCTTAACCTGAATTGTCCTAACATTATATAATACAAAGGAGATGTTAACAAAAAGAGACTTTTCATGGTGATGAACGCTGGTAACCTGAGCAGCAATGAGTGGGTTTTTTTTTATTAGATCATTCAACTCTCTGGAGTGTTAGCTCTGTAAATTTCATAATGTTGATCCATGATCATGTTTACCTGTCAGGGCAGTAGCTTTTAGATATGCAGAGTATGATCCAGTCTCCAGGAAGCGTCCCCAGCATTTCTTCTGCTCATTCACCAGGTTCTGTTTCTTTCCACTGTTGAGCATAATTTCTGTGCTCTTAAATTGGCTGTAGCAAAATGCTGCCATGCCTGGCCCTAACAAGGAAATTTTACACAGCCTGCCTCACTGCAGTTGCAGGTTCCTGGACCAGTGGAATGGTCCCACTTGATCACGTTAACTATTGACCTCCAATCACCTGTGTACAAAGGTGATTGGATCCTTTCAACAGAACCATTTCTCTTATTGGGCACCTACTGTTTCTCATTAATGCTCCTGTTGTCCTCTGCGAATTTTCTTAATTGTATCTGGCATTGTTTCTTTGTATTCGTGTCACATGTAAAGCTTTCTTTGAAGTAGCAAAGCTTTTATACAATTTCAAACATCTTCGCTCTGTGCTATAGCTATATAGCAATCTCCACTTTCTATTTTCCCCCTCATTCTGACTTGCCAGTGAACTGTTCTCTGAATATCTGGAGAAGCTATTTCAATGAGAGTATAGAGCCTGTAATAAGCAGTTGTTCAATAGTAAGTCAATTTTTCTCAAGTGAATGGAGCATTCTGACAGTGCTTATGCATATTTAGCATTTCAGTAACAGAGCCAAACTAGAGCTGTTTATGGTTGCTGTAAGTATTTCAAAATATACAAGGTTAGGAAGTAGTTGAATTAACTACTACTTGTAATGCTGAAGGTGACTACTAAACTTTAAAGAACCACGGTGTTCCTTTTTTAAAACCAGAAGTTTAATGTACATCATTTTAATATTGTTTGGATGAAAGCATAAGAAATTTTTGAAAAAAAATTGGACTTTGTTGTCAAAAAATAAGGAGATTTTGCAAGAGAGATTACTATTGAAAGGTACTCTGAAAAGCTGCATGAAATGAAAATTGACAGATATGTTGTTACTTAATATAAGACATGGCAATTCATTTTCTAGATTACCTTGACATAAAGACAGATCCTCCCCAAATCAATTCAGAGTTGCGAATTTCAGTTATTAAGCTGATTAGAAGCATAATAAATATGAGTGTGTAATTAAATATTAAATTATCATTTTATAATCTGATGCCAGGCACTTCCTGTGCCTTCTTCCTTTTCCCTTCCTGGACTTGAGAGCCCTTGTTCTGCTTACTAATGTAATTTTAGGGTTCACAGAAGATGTTACGTTATGGCTGGTAAGGGAAAAGAGGGAAACCCCAGAGTTTACCTTCTTTTTCATCAAAAGAAGTAAAGACATACAGGAATTCCTCCACTTACAATCATTCGTTTAGTGACCCAAGTTCCAACAGCACTGAAAAAAAGTGACTTATGACTAGTTTTCAAACTTATTACCCTTGCAGCATCCCCATGGTCACGTGATCAAAATGTGAGTGTTTGGCAACTGTCATATATTTATAACGGTTGCACTGCTCTGGGGTCGTGTGATCACCATTGTAACCTTCCCAGTTGGCTTCCAACAAGCAAAGTCAAAGGGGAAAGCCAGATTCACTTAATAACCTCATGATTCACTTAACAACTGCAGTGATTCGCTTAACTGCGGCAAAAAGGTCATAACATGGGACAAAATTAACAATTTTGTCCCATGTCACTTAACAACTGCCTTGCTTAACAGTGGAAATTTTGAGCTCAGTTGTCGTAGGTCAAGGACTACCTGTACCTCTAATGTTTGGCTTATGAGCAAGAACTAATGTAGATTATATACAAGTAAGAGTTGCTAGTATTCAAATTTGTGATGATTTCTTTATTAACTTTCTATTTCTCTAGGTTTTCAGTCATTCTGGTTTTCTTTGCTGCTGTGATCATCACTTTAACCTTGTTGCTTTTTCCTCGAGCCGGCAAGTTTCCCCCGCCAGTTACAGAAATCAAGGTAAAAGTATCTGCAAATCAACGTGTTCTGTCTCCGCTGTTGATGAAACCAAGACAAACGCAGTCTTTGAGCTGATTGAGCACATGGGCTAAGTATAGTCTCAATGAAATGCATCACCCCAAGCAGAGAGTTAATTGCCTGTTTCTCAACCGCTGCCAGAACAAGGGAAGCGTTGCTGGAGGTGATGACAGTAAGAACCAGAGTTAGAATGTTAGTGCTGCCCCGAGTTATTAGAAGCTCTGGGCTGGCTTGGCAGTTGGGTATCAAAGACTCCAACCAAGAGTGGGTGGATACTTTGGATCTGATTGAATTTATGGCAGGCTAAGGGCTCAAGAATAGGATTCTATTTTGAAGCAAGTATCTGGCAGTAAAGAAGGGAAATGAAGCAGCCTCTCATAATGACCAAAATCAAAAATACTCGAAGTAACTTCTTTTGCTTGCCTGAAAATCTAGAAGTCTGAGGTTAAAAGTGAAGGTTGTTTATCGAGTTTAACTGAAAGACCAAGTCTTCTGGTTTAGTTGTTTGAATTCCCGTTCTGTGATCAGAAGCAGGCACTAGAGGACTCCCATTGATTACAAAGACTTGCCAAATGAATTTTGCATTTGTGAAGCTTGTGCTGTGTCTTATCTAAAGAAATCAAAAAGGCAATAAGAGGCATCTGGACAACAAGAAAATGAAATTAAAATCTGAAACTAAATGGCTCTTTATCCCCAGGCATGAAAAAAACCAGCTATAAAAACTAAGTATTTAAGCTGGAAAGAGAAGTCTCAAAAAGAATGCTTGCTCACCTTATTAGGTGAGAGGAAATGCTTTTACACTAAGGTTTATTTGCAAAGGGAGCGTGCTTCCATGTTGTATTATTCATAGATTTTTTTCCCCCCATTAGACACAGAGAATGCCTTGCTTTTCTAGGAGTCCGTTGCATCTTAAAAAGGAAAGTTCAGTTATAACTGCTTGTTAAACCTTTGGAGATACTGTCTCATTTATGCTTCAGCTCTTTTCTTGTTTTGATGAAAAGATTCTTCAACAGGGCCACACAATTACATTTGCATTCTGAAGCTTTGATTTGGATTCATACAATTTCCTGTCTCCTGAAATTCTATTCTGTCTGCTTATAAATCTGGTGCGGGTCAGACTAATAATGAGTAATGATTGTGTTATCTTTACTTACTAATAGTTGGCACTCACTTGAATATTGTCTCTGAATATAAAAATTTCATTAGCCATTATGGCTGCTGTTTATTGTTAGGGTCAGCCAATACAGGTTTCGCTTGAAATTCTTTAAAGCCAGTGCTCTTTGCTATAATTTGCAGCAAGTTATGAAAATTGCCCTTCATGAATTCTTTTTTTCCATAGCTCAAGCCAGTGCTATTCCTTTTATGGAACTCTCCCATATCTGCCACTACTTATTGACTTGCCTCTCATAGTCTCAGACAACTAATCTTACAATTAAATAGGGCAGGGGTGGCAAACTCAAGGCCCGTGGGCCGGATCTGGTCCGTGGGATGCTTAGATCTGGCCTGCGGGGCCATCCTGGAAACAGTGAGGAACCGGCCCATGCTGCCTCTGCCAGCAAAAATGGGCTCCCGAGCTCCGTTTCCGGCTGCAACGGCCTCCTGCAACCCTCTGCCAGTGAAAACACGGTTCTAAAGAACCGGATAGAACCAGTAAGAACCCATCTCTGCTCTGCCAGCAAAAATGGAGCTCGGGAGGGCCGGACACAGCCCTCCCGAGCTCTGTTTTCACTGGCAGAGGGTTGCAGGAGGCCTCTGCAGCTGGAAACGGAGCTCGGGAGCCTGTTTTCGCTGGCAGAGCACTCGGGCTGCCACGCCCACTCTGGCCACACCCACACCTGCCTCCCAAGGTCAAACACAACCCTGATGCGGCCCTCAATGAAATTGGGTTTGACACCCCTGAAATAGGGAAATGGATGCTTTATTATAGTTTTTCTAAAAAAAAAAAAAAATCTTCCACATTGAAAAGTTCTTAACTGTTTGAGCTTCAGATTTTTTTTAAAAAAAATATAATTTTTTAATCTAGAAATAAGACCCATCTTTTGCAAAAAAAATAATAATTCCATAATTAATGGCAGTAAAGATGTGAACTTTGAGCACTGATAATGTTACCTAGTCAGAGAGTGAAACATCCACAAGTAAACCACCAAACAGAGAGCACTAAGGATTTCATGTGAACCTTAATTGTGATGAACACAACTTGTCTTCATTAATCTCAGGAGCTGGTTCTTATTCCTCTACGTGCAGATCCTTGGCTTCTGCTTTTACCTTATTAGAGTGCATCCTAACCCCCTCCCCATCTTTTCTTTAATGCCGTGTATAGTTCTACCTTTTTCCAATAAATCACACTTTTACTAATGTAACTGATGCTTCCAGCAGATTTCACCAATAATCAAATATTCCTCTAGGCTTTTACCTGCTGCTAGAGTAACCCTCCAAAGCAGTCTGAATTTTTATTAAGAGCTGTGTGTGTGTCTGTCTCTCTCAGATCAACTTTAGAGGCAATTGATTCCTCTTTCCCAGAGATTTCCCAGACCTAATTCTTTAAATTCTACACTCCTTCTGAAGCTCTTCTGTCCTTCTCTCCTTGATGATGAGAGGGCTGTGCTTCTTGCAGGGCTCCTTCCTGCCCACGTTCCTGCACAGTTCTGGCAAGACAGACCGTTGCCTTAGCTGGAGTTACCTTCTGAAGGGCTTTTTATCCAGCACCTCAATTTAAGGGACAGCCAATGCTGCCCTTCTCCACAAGGGAGATCAATATCATTTCTGAAGGAAAAGCATCTGTAAAAATTCCATGTATCTGTTTAGTTTTGTTTAGAACAGGGGTGTCAAACTGGATTTCTTCGAGGGCCGGATCAGCATTTTAGTTCTCCACGGGCCGGCTGGGGGGGTGGGGAGCAGGGGAGGGAGACGGGACGGATGCCTCCTGCAGCACTTTGCCGGCCAAAACGGGGTGTGGGGGGGGGCCACGTGAGGCCCCCATGTGGCCCGTTTTCGGCCTCCCCGGCCTCCAGCAGCAATCTGCCAGCCAAAAACGGGCCTTGGGGGAGCCCCACACGGCCTGTTTTTGGCCGGCAAAGTGCTGCTGGAGGCCGGAGAGGCCTAAAATGGGCCATGCGGGGGCCTCGCAAGGCCTCCAAGTGGCCTGTTTTTGGCTGGCAGAGTGCTGCTGGAGGCCGGAGAGGCCGAAAACGGGCCGCGGGGGGGCCACACGCACCCCCCCAGGCCCATTTTGGCTGGCAGAGGCACCGCGGCCTGGTCCTTTGATGTTTCCAGGCCAACCCTGCGGGCCTGATTTAAGCAGCCCGTGGGCCTTGAGTTTGACACCCCTGGTTTAGATTGTTCCATGTTTCCTAAGTCTAATTCAGTGAAGCAGTGGCAAACTAAACACCCATCAAGTCTGGTAGATTTTTTTGATATTTGGGATAGGGCAATCACTATTGAGTGTTAGATAAAGTTCAAGATGCAAGTGGAACCCTTGGTTTGGCTAGAAACAAGAATAAATCTACCTTTCATGCATCTCCTTGGTTTTCAGAACCAGGAATAGCAATGGAAAGCGGGCACCAGAATATGCGGGTTGAGAGAGAGCTCAGTACTACAGAAGAGTCATTTGGGGTATCTTTAGAGTTAATTTCAGCAGGAGGTTAAGCACAATAGAATATCGATAATGCCTGCACAGAGTTTTCAGCACCCACAATGTGCTAATTGGCTAATTAAAAAGTAAAGCTTGTTGAGTGAGCAAACATATCACCCACAGGAGGTTTGTCCTGTAGCCAGGAGAGGTCAAACTTGCATTAATCTTGTTTTGTGAAACTTGCCTTCACTGTCAACACAAAGTATCATGGAGGCCCAGGAGCTGAAAAGTTGATTTTTGCATTGCTTCTCTCTCTGCTGGGGTAAAGGCAAATTGGATCTTACACTGTACGCTTCATATTCGAATTGGCGTGTTTGTATGTCTTTTTGTGTGCAGACAAAAGTTTTTAATTCCTTTTATCCCCCTCTGCCCTGGCTTGTAAATACTTCATAAGGGGATGATGAATGGTTAAGAAATATAAAATATAAATAAATTCTATATTTTAGATAGTTTGTCCATAGTTACTGTCAAAGTTCTGAGTGGCCAGGCCAGGCCAGACGGAGTGAAAGGTAGCCAGAATACAAACACATGCCTGTATTCAAGTCTATATTGGGAGTCTGAAATTATTTTCACCTTGGATGTTTCCTTGGTTTCTTTATTCATTTTTGCGTATTTGTCCTTTTTTCTTTCTAACTCAATAGAAAGTTGGAAAGAAATTATATAAAGGAACTCCAAATTCCACCTATTAGGAGCATAACCTTCCCCCAAACCTATGAGACTGAATTTAATATTAGGAGGCCAAGCAAAATGTCATTGGGAAACTGGAGCCAGGAGAGGTCCTGCTTGCACAGGGGGTGGGCAACTATGACAACTTTACAACCTGTGGACTTCAACTCCCAGATTTCCTGCTGGCTCAGGAATTCTAGGAGTTGAAGTCCACAAGTCTTAAAATTGCCATGGTTGGAGACCCCTGGGCTAGAGTGAGAAGAGAATGCAGATTTAATAGGTTTTTGACCATATCCAGAAGTGCTCTTCTGTTCATAGTGTTTCTCTATTTTGCTTATTTATGTGCTGCATTTCAGTTGTATTTTAGTAACTACCGTATTTTTCGGCGTTAGAAGCAAAGCTGGAGTAGCTATGATACTAAAACATAATAGAGATAATGGAATATTATAATATGGTAGTTATGAATTTACCGTATTTTTCAGAGTATAAGACGCACTTTTTCCCCCCTTAAAAGAGGCTGAAAATTTGGGTGCGTCTTATACTCCAAATGTAGCTTTTTCGAAGCTATTTTTCAGCCCTAACGAGGTGCTAAGAGTGAAGTGATCTTCCATGCTTTGCCTGCTTTTTTCATTGCTTCTCTCTGTCAGCTGTGCTTTAGAAGCTGTTTTTTATCTCGCTCAAAACCAGCAAACTAATGTTCTGAAGCTGACCAGACTACGGACTAGCCAGATGAATACCTGGTAGGCAGAATTCCCCCCCCCCCCTATTTTCCTCCCAAAAACTAAGGTGCGTCTTATACTCCGAAAAATACGGTAATTTGAAAAAAAAGAATACAATTAGTAAAATCAAAGCAATGCAAAAAAATAAAATCACCCTATTATTTTTTTTTAAAGAAATACTAGTCACTAAAAGTAGATTTAGGCACCAAGGATTTAAAAGTCTGGGAGAATAAATCCCCCCCCCTCAGAAAAGCTAGTGCAATAATATCAAGTAAGCCTCCCCAAAGAGGTGATTGTGGAAGTGAAAATAATGCCAATAGATAAAACATAGAAAAATAGGGATGGAAGGGACCCTGGAGGTCTTCTAGTCCAACCCCCTGCTCAAGCAAACGATCCTATACAAAGGACTGTCCAGGCTCTTCTTGAAAATCTCCAATGATGGAGCACCCACAACTTCTGGTGGCAAGCCGTTCCACTGGTGAATTGTCCTGTCCTCACTGTTAGGAAGTTTCCATTCCAGGTTGCTTCTCTCCTTGATTAGTTTCCATCCATTGTTTCCTGTCCTGCCCTCTGGTGCTTTGGAAAATAAGTTGACCCCCTCTTCTTTGCGGCAGCCCCTCAAATACTGGAAGACTGCTATCATGTCCCCCCTAGTCCTTCTTTTCTCTAGACTAGCCAAACCCAAATCCTCCAACCGTTCTTCATATGTTTTAGCCTCCAGGCCTTTAATCATCTTAGTTGCTCTTTGCATTTTTTTCAAATGAAACAGCCCTGCTCTCAGTCCCCAGCCAACTCACCTCAGTTGTCAGGAAAATATGCAGGGAGCTTTAGCACCTGCCAAGACTGATGCAACAAGTAGCAGCCTTTCAATTTAATGACATCTAATGCTGAAGAGATCTCTGGCCACAGTTGTGACTTACGGTGTTATATTCTCAGGTTGTAGACACCTTCTTCATTGGCCGTTTCATCCTGCTCTTTGTTTTAACTGTGGTTTTCCTGGGATGCCTGTTTTTGCTTCTGACTCACCATCTTCTGCAACCTGTGTATGCCAAACCGTTGAGATCCAGCACTTAGAATAATCGGCTGTGAGTCCTTGATGGCACTTTGGCCCCCAGAACATTTCCCATTCCGGTGACTGAAGACACAAGATTCAGTTATATGAATCAGAATGTATTGTCCACAAATACAGAATTTGTATAATACAGTATCTTGAGTTTCCTTCAAGATGCAAGAAGATTCAGATACAGTAGAATGAGTACAACCAAATGTATCGTGAATATTAAGGGTTTTTTTCCCCTTTGTGTTCTAACTTTGGTTAATTGAAAATGTATTTGTATGAAGATGTGTTTGTATAACAGTTCAGATAATGCTGACTCAATCCCATAAAACATGTGTTGCAGTATTGGTAACTGCCCATTTTTAAACAAATAAAAATGCATTCACATGAAATGATTGAACGTCAATCTGGTTTGTAACCAGATTGTTTTCCTCCAGGCTCTGTATGGTGAAACTTCGCTTGTGAATTTCTTTTTAGTACTTTCTGTATTTATTGGATTTAATTTAATGGATCCCCCAGGGCTTATTTATTGTCTACTCCGCCTGTGTAATACAGGTGAGAGATGCTAATGAATCCCTTTGAGAAGTCTCTTGGCCAAATTGTTCCAGGAGGATAAAACTGAAACAGATCCTTTTTCTTCACCAACAGATGATCAGTGTTGCTAAATCATAGTTGAGCAACCAATATCATATATTTGTTCCGATGGTTACATCTAACAGATTTGTTTGGCAGAGATAATGTTCAGCTCTGTGTCTGCCCTGATACACAAAGAAGAAAGTAGTGTGCCTTAACAGTGATGTCAGATAATATCCATACTTTTTGTTGAATGCAGTGTTTCTCAACCTTGGCAGCTTTAAGATGCGTGGACTTCAACTCAGAGTTGGCTGGGGAATTCTGGGAGTTGAAGTCCACACATCTTAAAGCTGCCAAGGTTGAGAAACAGTACTCTACTAGATTCTGGATTTCACATGTTAGTATGCCTTGCATGAATGCATTTCTAAAATTCCATTTGTTAATTGCAATTATTCTCCATGAATGAGACGTCCAGGACTTTATATAGTCTAATGTTATTCATATGTGTTGGACCAATTCTCATAATCCCGAATCAGCATAAGCCACACAGTATTAAATACGTAAACTGATTGAAATCAGTGGGCTGAGGCATAACTGTATTTTAACATTAAATTAAATATTAAAATTAAATATGCTGCCTTCCCACTAAAAATAATACTCAAAGTTAGCTAATATTAAAATGTGCAAAACAGTTGCATAATAAAAACCATAAAAATACATTGGCAGAGGGAAAAATACCCTGTATCAGACTACAACCTGTGTCACATAATTTTAGAGTCCTGATCATAAGCATAAGGATAAGATCTGCTCGACTATAGAATGTAGAAGCCAAAATTAGCAAATCCTATATTATTTGACTTGTTTATGTTATTATGGATGTTTAATTGATTTTGTGGATCATTACTTATCATGAATGTTTTTAACTCTTGATTTTTTGATTAGGATTATAAATCAGGAGTCATTGAGACATTAGATCAGAGGTCTTCAAACTTGGCAACTTTAAGACTTGTGGACTTCAACTCCCAGAATTCTCCAGACAGCTTTGCTGGCTGGAGAATTCTGGGAGTTGAAGTCCACAAGTCTTAAAGTTGCCAAGTTTGGGGACCCCTGCATTAGATGGTACACAAATGGAATGAAATTAAATAACAATATTTGCATCATGAATCTGCAAAATTGTGGAATTACATCAGCCTTAATGATGGCTCAGTATTCATGGTACTGTCTCTATAGGTTTGTTATCATTGTATGCCACTGTGCATGACATTTTTGCTCTTATGTACTTTTAAGGATATTTCAGACACAGATTAGATCTCTTTCTCAATATTCTACTTACCTCTTCAGGGTCTGTGCTTTTGCTTTGATCCTCTTGTTCGGTCATCCTCCTCAGGCAATTCCAGTGTCCATTTTGGTGGTATTAATCACAGAATGATTTTAACATGGCGTAAAGCGAACAAACTCGAAATGGAGAAAGGACCTCATCTCCCTTTCTTCCCTTAATGAAAGAGGTATGGGAGACGGTCAAGGGCTCTTTCTAACAAGATTGTAGATAAGATTTCCTAACTTCATTAGAAACTTGCCCTGGGAATGAATAATAATAATAATAAAAACCTGAAAGGATAATTTTAAAATAGCTGAACCTTCTTTTTAACAAGAGAAATAAGTGGGAAAATAATTGGCCAACGAAGGAATACTTAAAAACCCAGCAGGGATAGCTTCCTGAAATAGATTAGTGGTGCTTCCATATCACATATTAATTGGCATCAGATGACTTGGAAAGCCATAAAAACCCAAGTGGGGAGAGGCGTCAAATCATCGCAAATTCCAGAGATCCTCGTTCTTCTAATTTCATTTTTAACAATATTTTTACAGACCAAC
This sequence comes from Thermophis baileyi, assembly GCA_003457575.1. Taxonomy (NCBI): domain Eukaryota; kingdom Metazoa; phylum Chordata; class Lepidosauria; order Squamata; family Dipsadidae; genus Thermophis; species Thermophis baileyi. Next base: position 516,151 of record QLTV01000641.1, on the reverse strand, counting down.
ATGGCAGTGTTCTTACAAAACTGCTTCCATTTCTACAGAGTAAAGTTTTTAAAACTAGCTGTTTTGATGTTCCAAGAAGCTTTAAGGTTGCATTTTTTAAAGATTTATTTTTCTGCTTTTCCCATTTAAGGATAATCTCTTTGCATGCTCTATTGAAGTGAATCACTTCCTGCTTCCCCCATCTTTGAACTCTCTTCCTTTCTGAAGTTATATCGAATGTTTTATATTCTCCATTGACTATTAACTTGCTGATTTGATATGCTACAAGCCTCAGATATTTGGAGGGGGTGAATTCCTTATAATTGCTTATTGTTTGATTGTTCTGTATACTGTTAAACCTCAAGTATTATTTAATCAATTGTATTATTGATTACAATTACTCATTAATAATAAATATCAATTATTTAATTTTATTTATTTGTATCCTGCCTTTATTATTTTTACAAATAACCCAATGACTAAAGCAGGTATTGAACTCGCAGCCTCCTGCTTTCTAGCCTGGTGCCTTAACCACTAGACCAAACTGGCTCTCAATTATGCTTTCAATATTGAACTTTTGGAATGCATCAACCTGTATAATGATCAATAATAATATGGTCCCAATGGCACTGAAGGAGGCAGCTTCCCTCTATTGAAAGGACTGGACGTTGGACAGTGTCCATCCTGTTAGGATTAAAAAGCATAAAGGGAGCATGATTTTTCTATTAAGTTTTCTATGAAGTTTGAAGAGACAATGTTCTGACCTGGCTCCCAAACACTACAAACTCTCTGTAGTTAAATAAATGTTCCCTTTATTAGGAGCACCAGCAGCCCCGGCAAAATGTCTCTCTCTCTCTCTCTCTTCTCACAGCAGGCTAACAAATCTATTCATCTCCGCCCCCTGCCTTTAGAGCTTGGGTGGGGCTTCACTAGCAGCGGTGGCTCTTCCGTCCCAAGGATTGGCCCATAGATTTCCACTGCTCTCCTCTGCCTTCTACGCATCTGCACGTCAGGCACTGGACCCAGCTGTTCCTCCTCTTCCTCATCATCCACCTCCAGATCTGGGGGCTGTTGACTCTCCATCTGAAGGCTGATGGATGGCCCAGGCTCTGCCTCTGTCTCTATCTTTGACAGTTCCATTCTCTCTTCCCCCTCATAGCTCTCAGGTTGCCCTGACTCCCACGCTGCCTTTCATCTGATTCGGCTGCTGGAGGGGCCAGTGTCCGACAGGCCACAACAGACAACTTCATTCAGGCCTAAGTCTATATGTGGCTGAACTACATCCATTCTACATCCTGAAAGAATGGCAGGAACAAGAGTAAAAGATGACTATGTGTAGGACAGAAGCTATCTTTGACTCAGTGGGTGTTAATTTGGTTTCCACATTTGAAAAGAGCTGGCTGGGACAACACCAAGGAATTAGGAAGATGTCAGACACAACTGAATGGCTGACGATAGTGATGATGACACAGTGCTTGTTGTTAGCAATAGCACTTAGGCTTACAGTATATACCGCTTGATAGCACTTATAGCCCTCTTTAAAGGGTTTACAGAGTCAGCATGGTTCCCCCAAAATTTTATGTTCTCATTTTACCGATCTCGGAAGGAGGGAAGGCTGAGTCAACTTTGAGCCGATCAGAATCAAACTCCTGGCAATGAGTAGTGAGTTAGCCTGCAATATTGCATTCTAACCACTGCCTCACCATGGCTCATGGTTAGGATGGGCACTTGTGATGGGGGTCCTTTTCACACACTTAGCTGCTGTGTCTGAGGTCAATGCAAAGAGTAGCACAGCGGCCCCCAACCTTTTGGGCACCAAGGACTGGTTCCATGGAGAGAGGTTTTTCTGTGGACTGGAGGTGGCATGGTTTCGCGTGCTGCCTGCATCCTGCGGATGGGGCTTCACTTGTTTGCGTGGACCAGTTTCTGGCATGCTGCAGACCAGGGCCGGTTCAGAGAACGGGGGTTGGGGACCCCTGGAGTAGCACATTTCTGTATCTCTAAATTTTTTTTATCCCTTTTTGGATAAGTGTTTGCCCTAACCAGGAATTCTCACTGATGGGGGAAGAGATAATACTGATGGGAAATCTCATCTCATTGACCTATTCACAAGACCTCCAAGGAAAACATACTCTTACTGTCTTTCCAGCCTAAGGATGCTAAAGTTGGTAGCTCAGCTCTTTCCTTCCCTGTTTGTTTGAACAGCGTATACTGCTGGTCTGAGCCCTGAGAGGCTTAATTAAATGTGTTAATTCTGCAGCCTCCTGCTGCAATTTGTCAAGTAGCTCTGTTTTAAGTCTCACAACCCTATGGTCCGAGAAAGAGCGTCTGGGGAGACAGACATGCTCCATTGATTTCTGAAGATTTCCAGGGTAATATCCTGAAAGGTTTGCTTTTATTTTCTCAGCATAGGACTGGCCCACTTGCTACATAAAGCACTGCTGGGGATTCCTTGATCAGGGTAGCATATAAAACATTCTCTGGAAATGTGTTTCATTCTCAGTCTGGGTCCAGAAGCCCTCGGGCCAAGCTCAAATCTTGTGGACAAGGCATCTTGACAGTAGTTTTGCCCTGCATTTTTGACTTGCTGGATGACCCTTTCGGATACTAATCTGATCTATCTCTGCTTAGCTCTTTTCAATATTTAGATATTTCAAGATAGTCCTGGACTTACAACAGTTCATTTATTCAAAGTTACAACGGCACTGAAAAAAGTGACTTATGACCATTTTTCACACTTACGATTGTTGTAGCATCCTCATAGTCACATGATCAAAATTCAGATGCTTGGCAACGGACTCATATTTATGACGGTTACAGTGTCCTAGGATGATGTGATCATCTTTTTTAACCTGACAAACTCGATGGGGAAGCCAGATTCACTTAACAACCGCATGACTAACAAGTGCAGTGATTCACTTAACAATTGTGGCAAGAAAGGTTGTAAAATGGAGCCAAACTCACTCAACAAATGGCTCACTTAGCAACAGAAATTTTGGTCTCAGTTGTGGTCGTACGTCAAGGACTACCTGTATTCCAGTTACACGGAGACCCTGCTAGAAAACTACCAAAGCCACTTCTTGGGTGGGTCTAATCCTTTAGCTACTGTTTTCTGAAAGGATAAGGAAGAAGGATCAAGGCCTCAACTGGAGAAGATATGAGAGAGGATCTGTAGTTTGTGATTCTGCCAAAGGTCCCCTATCTTGACTATCCATTCTTGTCTTGACTATCCATTCTAGTCGATGCACTCATAGGCTGCCTGTTCTCTTCCTTACCTATTGGAATGTCTCCAGAGCAGCTTTTTTAGCCTGTAGCCGTTCTGCCTTTTTCACAGAATGTTAGGGGACATCCAGATGTAATGGTTTTCATCACATTCTCTCCTCTTTTTGCTTCTTATCAAAATAATAAAAATTAAATTCATTATAGGAGTGGGAGGGGAAGCAGGATGACTTTGGATTGGCAGCCCAAGGAGATTTACTTCTAAAGGGAGCCTTGGCCAGTTAGAGCATCCACCTTGGACAAGGCAGAATGAATTGTCCATCATTCGGTGACATGAAATCCTTCCTGAAGACAGCTATAATTTAGTCTGGATGCAGAGTGGAGATTTATGATCTTTACATGTATGCCAAGTTGACCTCCCATAGCATTGGGGTTGCTCGATATTCATATCTCACAATAAGAATATATATTGACAAAAAATAAAAATGTATTTTTAGCAATAAAAATAATAATTAAAAGAAGAGCAATAAGGAGCTGTTGTAGAACATGTACAATCAGTTGCCTAAGGTGATCACCTCTCCCTGTTTATCAGTAGAATAATCATCTTCTTCTTCTTCTTCTTCTTCTTCTTCTTCTTCTTCTTCTTCTTCTTCTTCTTCTTCTTCTTCTTCTTCTTCTCCTCCTCCTCCTCCTCCTCCTCCTCCTCCTCCTCCTCCTCCTCCTCCTCCTCCTCCTCCTCCTCCTCCTCCTCCTCCTCTTTCTCCCACTTTCTCCTTTCTCCTTGTTTCTTAAGATAATCTCCCAATACTTTTCCCAACAAATATAATCTTCTAAGGTAATTTAACTGGGAACTAACCATTTTCAATGTGGCTGTTGGTTTGTAGGGCTATTTTCTGTTTAAGATACTAAGTGCTCTCTTGCCTTCTACATAAGTTACCTCTTAAGTTAATTTTTATGAGCTTTGTGAGATTAAGAAACGTTGGTCTAGAGCAGCATTTCTCAACCTTGGCAAATTAAAATGTGTGGACCAACTCCCAGAATGCTGGCTAGGGAATTCTGGGAGTTGGAAATCCACACATCTTAAAGTTGCCAAGGGTGAGAAACACTGCTCTAGACCAGTGGCCTAGAGGTTTTTGCAAGATGTTTCAACGTTCAACTTTTGTACTTCAGGTTTAAAGTTTAGACACCTTGCCAGATGAAAATAAATATCCTTTAAATTAAAACAAATTCCCAACAAAAAGGGGTGGAATGGAACCTTAAAACGGTGTTCAGAAGGGAATTACAGGGGACTCTGTACAGTCAGTTTCAGAAATCAACAATTCCATTTTCAAGAAAGCTTGCCATCTCGTCCATTCAGGAAATTTCCTCAGATAACAGATGGATGCATCAGCTGATAAGAGGACAAAGCAAGAGAACAGAAATAAAAACAGAAGAGAGATGTGCCAAAGGGGAAGGAAAGGATAGGGTAAGGTCAGGGATACAGGATCCAAACAGCCTACTCTGAAAGATGTCAGCAGCTTCCCACTGTTCTTCCTATTTACCTGGCAAACCACAAAGATTTTAATTAAGGGTTTTAAGAAATTGGTTTTATGCAAATTGCCGCATGGAGCAGTCTTTTCCACCTGCATTGAGGAAGTAGACAACTCCAGTCAAGGAAGAAGCCAGGAGGGTCCTCTTTTAAGCAGGCAACATTGCTGATTTTATCACAAGTTTTATAATACTTGGTGGTGTTTTTTAAGCCGCTTCTGCTGGAAATAAGTGATTAGATTAAGGGGGAAAAAAGGGTGGTTGTTTTTTTAAAGGTTGGAAAAAATTTAAAGGTCTGTGTGTGGTTTTTTAAAAAAACTTTAACATGTATCAGTAAAACAGAACAATAAAATAGTTCCCAATAGAATATAAATAAATAAAATAGCTCCCAATAGAATATAAACTAAGATTCTACAAGTCAGAAAGAAGAATCTGAAAAGTAGCTGATCTCAGTTGATATTTGGTTGGATCAAGAGGAAGTTTAAAGTTACAGTCCTAAAACACAAAGGAATAAGCAAAATTGGAAACAAACAAAAAAAAAAGAGCAGCTTATTAGCACAAAAGCTTGGAACGGTGTGGATTTGAGGGATCCAGATATTATTCTCTTTGTGTCATTAAGATGAACATCAATCTTGTCGGTATGACAACTTCTTCTCCATACGTGTGCATGGCATTCGGCGACAGAGCATACTCTGAATGCCTGCAAATCTCTTGAAGACAGAGAATGGAACCATAGCTGATCAAAGCTCCAGGGTTCTGCATTTTAACCTCATTCCCTGCGAGGGAATACATCCAAAGGAAAGGCCCATGACACGAAACGGATAGACAATGAAGGGGTTGCGTGCGGGGAACTATATTGCCATGATCACTTCATAAGGGTCAGAACATCAGCATTGCAAAGGTCCCAGGTTCAATTGTCTACATCTCCAGGTGGAGCTTTTTAATCATTATTTTTTATCTCATCTTTATTATTTTTATAAATAACTCAAGGCAGAAAACTTACCTTGATACTCCTTTCTCTTATTGTTTCGTAACAATAACCCTGTGAAGTGAGTTGGGCTGAGAGAGAGAGAGACTGGCCCAAAGTCACCCAACCGGCTTTCATGTCTGAGGCGGGACTAGAACTCAGAGTTTCCTGGTTTTCTAGTCTGGTGCGTAGACCAGATCGGCTCTGAGATTGGTGTGTTTCAGGTTAAAGCAGATGTTTGTCATTTGCATTTTAAATCAAAGCCTGCATCCTTTACCTTTGCTGCCTTTCATGACTGTTAAGAAGTAGGTGTCTTCTCTGTTGTTGTTGTTGTTAGTCGCGAAGTCGTGTCCGACCCATCGCGACCCCATAGACAATGTTCCTCCAGGCCTTCCTGTCCTCTACCATCCCCCGGAGTCCATTTAAGCTCACGCCGACTGCTTCAGTGACTGTTCTGAATCAAGCCATTCTCTGTCGTCCCCTTCTTCTTTTGCCCTCAATCTTTCCCCAGCTCTTCTCCAGTGCGAAGTCGTGTCCGACCCATCGCGACCCCATAGACAATGTTCCTCCAGGCCTTCCTGTCCTCTACCATCCCCCGGAGTCCATTTAAGCTCACGCCGACTGCTTCAGTGACTGTTCTGAATCAAGCGTAGATTGGTTGTGCTATCATCAGGAAGCTTAACAAAACGCAATGGTACATTCAATCAGATTATATTTTATTCTTCAGGCATCCTCTGACAACACTCACGGTTATGTAGAAGTTCTTCTGAATCTACAGTCATAATCTGGA